>BLKR01006902.1:10000-47867 GCA_011170035.1 Teleogryllus occipitalis | reverse complement strand
AGACGGACGGGCGGACGGACCGACAGACGGACGGACGGACGGACGGACCGACAGACGGACGGACGGACGGACGGACGGGCGGACAGAAGGACAGACAGACGGAAAGAATATGATTAATTCTCGTTGGCTAAAACGTTACGTTCGCGTGATCCATAGATGGTCAATTCGCGACTAAAAATCAATGGTTGTAGAAAATGGATGTAAAAAATGAAGGCATTAACGCAGTTTGAAATGTTCTTATAGAATTAACCAATTACTAACTACTTTTTTGGTAGATTTTTTGTCTACAAATTGCAGAAGACGATCTTTATTCAACCGATTATCTCAAATGATTTAGATAAATTTCGGAGAGAACGACATAAATCTTAGTGCCCTCATTTTTTAACTACTTGAAATTTCAAGACAAGTTTTCTCTCTAATCATAGACCATTTGTTTTCAGCTATGTGACAAGTTCAAGAAGCTAATAGATCAAGCTCAGAACGGTACGCCGGATGAGGAAATAGATGAAGATGAATCTGATGACATAATGGATGACAATGAAATGCCTGAAATGGGAGATGGAATGGAAGTGGACGATACTAACTTGAGAGGAATCAGGTATATAACAAAAGCGCAACGTAAATAATTCTCTTCAACGACATATTACATTGTGAGTCAAGCACTAGAGCATAGGACACAGAAAGAGAGCGATGAAAAGAAGAGAGATTGTTTGTTAATATTCCTGATAATAACCGCGCAACTTTTCTTGACCGATGGCTCGGACAATTACGGATAGAGATGGGGTATTCCATGCGAAATCGGCCACTAGGTTTTATGAAGTAGGGTAAATTTCTCTAATGTCATCCATGCTTTCGCAATTTTCTCATTAATTTCCATTTTAACTTTCTCAAACCTGGAGGTACCTCGTGTGTTTGATCTGAACCTGGTTCGGCAATTTCTTTACATTTTTTTTTTTTTAGAAAAATACTAATAGGATTTCTCATGTAAAAGATGTGTATGGAATATTGTATTCTGTAATCGGTGACCGTTGACCTTCAGATGAATGAATGATGAATGAAAGATGAATGACTTTCTCACGAGTTTGAGTGTGTTGTTTGCTATGGTTTAGGCATTGTTGTAAAGTATCCTATTGTTATACGTTCGCTCTCAAGTTCGGACATGCATTCGCTCAGACACAATCTTCGAGAAATTTTATTTACTTCGAGATAACGTTCACCACGATAACATTTACTTATTGTAGTTAACGTTAAAGTAATTATTCCGGCCGATATTTCACAATTTTTTCACAAACAACAACAATACTTCGAGATAACATCCACCACGATAACATTTACTTATTGTAGGTAACGTTAAAGTAATAATTTCGGCCGGTATTTCACAATTATTTCACAAACAACAACAATACTTCGAGATAACATTCACCACGATAACATTTACTTATTGTAGGTAACGTTAATGTAATAATTTCGGCCGATATTTCACAATTTTTTCACAAACAACAACAATACTTCGAGATAACATTCATCACGATAACATTTACTTATTGTAGGTAACGTTAAAGTAATAATTTCGGCCAATATTTCACAATTTTTTCACAAACAACAACAATACTTCGAGATAACATTCACCACGATAACATTTACTTATTGTAGGTAACGTTAAAGTAATAATTTAGGCCGATATTTCACATTTTTTTCACAAACAATAACAATACTTCGAGATAACATTCACCACGATAACATTTACTTATTGTAGGTAACGTTAATGTAATAATTTCGGCCGATATTTCACAATTTTTTCACAAACAACAACAATACTTCGAGATAACATTCATCACGATAACATTTACTTATTGTAGGTAACGTTAAAGTAATAATTTCGGCCAATATTTCACAATTTTTTCACAAACAACAACAATACTTCGAGATAACATTCACCACGATAACATTTACTTATTGTAGGTAACGTTAAAGTAATAATTTAGGCCGATATTTCACATTTTTTTCACAAACAATAACAATACTTCGAGATAACATTCACCACGATAACATTTACTTATTGTAGGTAACGTTAAAGTAATAATTTCGGCCGATATTTCACAATCGCAGGGGCAGAATATGAGGCGAAGACGCGCTTAATACTTAAAGGTGCCGCTGTTTACGTAGAGCTTCTGGCGCTTGAATCATCATAAACGCCTAAAATCAACATCAACGCACGTTCATGTGCGACAGACACACACAATCCCATTGTACTTGCCTACATTCGTCGCGCAAGTGCAAGCAATAAGTTGACAAAGTTTTTGGATGAACAGAAAAGCAGCGCATAAAATGCGAACAAACAAATATTGATTTTTGTATATTAGATTTGTTTTATTATAACGTGGCTTACAAAAGCACAATAGTGCCTTACAATGTAATGTACAGTGTAATTTATGTACGGGTACAGTGTATAATGTATGTACGGAATTCAGGAAAGGACAAAGACGAGGAAGGAAAGAAAGCGAGCGGTCCATGGCGCGTTTTGTTACAGTACTACTCCGTCATTCGCCTAGTTATTGATCGGGGAAAACCACGGAATACTACCCATCAGAGCAGCCGACCTCTAGAATTCTCATCCAGACAGCGACTGAATTAAACCTAGCTGACTAGCTAGTGTCGAAAACCCTACCACCAACGGATCTCGAACCGTAGAACCTCCCGGTCAGAGGCATTAGAGTGACATCAGTTGATACCCGGAGACATCTTTGTCGGTGTACTTTACTAGAAACAAATTTGATTTACGAGCGGCAAAATTCATTATTTCCAGTGACATCGTGTTTATAGATAAAATATTTTATAAGTAATTAATTTATTTGGGAAAATAATATATAAGTAATTCTGTAATGAAGTAAGGGTGCAAGTATGTGTTTTTCAAGTCGGAAATATCCCGCGGAAAAACTAATATCACTAACTTTGTCTAAACATAATGCAAAAAAATCTTTTATTATTTGGAAAGAGTAAGTATCCTAACAAAACGAAATTTCAATAAGTACAATAAAAAGAAATGTTTCCACCGTCTCATTTATTTCACAAAATGTTCCTCAGGGTAGTTTAAATGCACTATACATTACTATTATCTACTATACAGTGAAAGAAATGTATGCGAATGAATGCCTTTTATCTCATTTAACATTTGAAACATCAGACACAATCGAAAATCGGATATTGTCATTCGTCCGTCATATTCTGCATCACTTGGCGTAGAAAGGGAATTGTTTTGCACATCATCAAACAGTTTAATCAGCAAGTATTTAGGCTCATCATCACACGTTGAGTGGAAAAGAAAATGTGGCCTTACATAGAGTATTTCAGAATTTATCAATCGTTTCAATGAAGCGAAGGTTTGGTTTGATTTTTTTAATGATTGATTAGTGATGCCGGGGGCGTCAATTGCTAAGGACATTAGTCCCGTAAGTGTAGTGCACATTTTCTTCCCTCGGGAGGTGCGGGTGATCTTCGTCCGCTTGATGGAGAGATCCGACGCCGACGTGCCGTTGGCTAGCGGGGTTTTCCACAACCAAGTGTCTCTCATCAGCAGTGCACCACCCCAACCGCGACTCCACCGATCTCCCGGCATGTGTGGTAGTGAAGTGCGTGTTAGTGCGTGAGTGTGTGTGTGTGTGTGTAAGAAAGGGATGGGGATAATACAAGGAAGAGAAAGGAAACATCGCGCGCGGTCCATGGCCCGTTTGTTAGGAAACACCTCCAGGATTTGCCTGATATTGATCGGAGAAACCATGGGAAAGTACTGACCAGAGCAGCGGGACGCTCGAATTCTCTAGACAGCGACGGAATGCGACCTACCTGACTAGCTAGTTCCGAATATCCTGCCATCTTTGGGGCTCGAACCCAAGAACCTTCCGGTCAGAGGCACTATAATGACGTCAGTTGATGCCCTGAGACACCTTTTCCGGTCCAAACGTGGATTGATTGATTTACTAGTGATTACGGGAGGAGGGTTCAACTGCTAGGGTCATTGGTTCCGAAATAATTCTTTTTGCTCGGAAGTTGGCAGTGATCTTACCCGGCAGGATTGGTAGATCCGTGTAGCGGTGTTTTCCCCAACCAGGTATCTCCCACCAGCGAGACAGCGCGGGACAAGTTCTAAGCTAGCGATCGGCCTCCGGCATCTGTGGCTGCGTCATGTATGTAAGTGTACGTGTGTGTGAGGAGTAGGATCGTACAAGGAATGTGAGAGAAAGATCGCTCGCGGTCCGTTGCCGGTTTGCTAGGGCACTGCTCTGGCTGCTGATCGGAAAAACACGGAAAACTACCGATCAGTGCAGCCGGCCGCCAGAATTCTCCTCCAGACAGCAACATAAATCGACCTAGCTCTCTGGTTAGTATCGAAAATCCTGCCACCGTCGGAACTCAAACCCAGAACCTTTCGGTCAGACGCACAGCAGTGATGTCAGTCCAAATTTTGAGGCATCACGTACTCTTACAGGAAACTACCAGACTTTGAGGGGAATATTTATGTGCAAAATATGGTAAAATTAACTTACTCTAATTACGCATCATTCTGACATCTTAGAAAAGGTGTAGTGAGAATCGTACGTAAATTGAATATATAATTTTGATAATTTTGAGCGCGCGGGCAATTCCATGCCAATTCGCAACGCACATTACTCAATTTCCTGACACACAAATTGTTCAGAACTCGGAAAACTGGGCGATCAATGTTATGTACGTAAAAAGACACAAGTCAACAATAACAATTTATTGGTCCAACTTTTTACAGGCATGATCCAGTTTATAAGAATCCAGAAGCGTAGTCCGTAGTACAATGCTGTGGTGTCCAAAATCCAGTAGATGTCCAAAATTCGTGCACGGTCGTCCAAAAATAGCCGGAGAGACAAACCAAGTAAACTTTGCCGAGTTCGCACTAGATACACAGTCACTACTTCACTTCTGGATCGCACTTCACTACTGAGTGTCTCTCCGGCCGGTGCGGCCCGTTAAGAAGCGCTTTGCGTCGCAATCTCGCCTCGGGCCTGCTGGCCCGCTCGCCGGCCGCTCACGCCCCATTGGCCGGTCTTCGCGCCGGTTTGTGGCCCTGCTGCCTTCAGTAGCCTGGGTCCCGCGCTGCCGAATTGGCGCGCGATACGACTCCTCGTATATCGCCGCAACAATCAAGACCGTTGTTTTTGTGTAATTTCTTAGACAATAATTGAAAACTAGTGGTGCAAAAACAGCTCATATTTTCACACAATTTTTTTAACTAATACGCTAAATTATTCTACATAAACATGCAAAAGTGTTTTCAATCAGCAAAAGTGATTTCTTAATTATATTCCCTCGACTCAGACCCTCGAAGTTAACTCACTGTCATTCATTCCACTACACAAAAAAAGTCTGTGTGAATCAAAATCGGGCCGAGACGCTTAAAACATTGCCTCAACCCATTATTTCCAAAACACATTTTTTACAATTTTCGAAAATACGGATAGTTCGCCGAAAATGGGACTTCCATCATATTTTTTACCGTCTTTTGTTATAAATGGGGATAAAATATGAGAACATCTGGAGAGGTTTCTGAGAAAATATTTTTTTTTAGAAATTGCATAAAATGTAGACAGAAATTATGCGAAATTTTGTAATTTTTTCAAAAAATTTGCAGACTTTTTTAAAGAGCTGATTTTTACAATAGACTTCAAAGCAGAAGTTGCTGTCTTCAATTTATTTTATTTATTTAAGTACACTCTTTAATAACACAGGTCATCAGCGACCACAATTAAGTATACATCAGTGGGTTATATTACAGATTATATTACACGACAATTTATAACATATGACATATTACTCGCCATGATTGTGTAATATTAACCACAAATTTTATATTACATTATCTTCCTGCAGTTAATAATTTCTGGCAACTTCAGTACTTTAGCATACCCGACTGCAGAGCTGAACAATTTATATGTTTGTGTCTAATTTCAACACGTTTCTTTCCTAAGTAATACCAGGGCATTCTAGGATAAGGCGTTGTGTTGACATTGTTACATCATATTTAGGGCACAGTTCTGGGTCGGAAGTTTTTAATATTTCAGCTAAATATGAACAATCCATAGCGTGATGTGATGTGTAGTAATGATACCTTGCTCTCTTCTTTTAAAGCAGATTTTCGACAGGGTTGGATCCATTAAGGTGTAGTATCCAACAAGATGTAGTTTTGATGGTTTTAATTTCCATTGTGAGTCCCAATATTTAAAATACGATGCCTTAACGAGCTTTTTAACGTCCTTTGTAGTGCCACGAATTTGAGAATCAAAACTTTGAAATGACGTTGCCATTTTTGCAGATTAATCTGCTTTCTCATTGCCAGCACTATTAGCACTATTAGATGGGATCCAAACAAATTCAATTTTTAACACTTTTCACCTTGAATAAATACAAGTTCTTGCATCTTTTGTATGATGTGTATGTGTATTTTCTATAGCTTTAAGAGTCGACATTGAGTCAGTAAATATTGCAATGGGTAAGTAATTTGTTGATTTGAGACTGACTTCAATGGCTTTAAGGGCTTCCCAAGCTTCGCATGGACAAATCGAAAAATAATCTGGGAGACGATGTAATTCAATTATATTGGTAGACTGACCATAGACTGCATACCCATATTTTCCATCAGGTTTACAACCATCTGCATATGCTTGGTAATAGTTGTCATAGTTTTTTGTAATCATGTTATTAAATTTTGGAAATTTGCATTGGGACTAGAAGTAAGAGGGAGCTTTTTGCTAACATATTTATTGCAACATTACGGTCTCGCCTGGGCGGGATGGGAGGCATACATCTAGGTAAGGTACTTAAGAATCCTCCTTCCAGTACTTAGGGATCCTCTCTCTTAGTGGTAGTAGGGATTGATAATGAGATTCATAGATAGATGTTTGTAGGTGATTGAAAGTATTTGTATATGCCGGATTTGGAGGGACACAAATTTCAGGTAGCATAATTTAAACACTAAACCTTACGTCATAGGTCTATTTGGAGTTGCTCTGCTTCCACTAATAGGCTGTTAGCTGGGTTGGTTGTAAAAGCGCTAAGGCTTAAGCGACATTCGCTTGTGATTATTGGATTATTGGATTTAACATTTTCAGCATTATTTTGGGTGCTGAGTTACATACTACTGCACTATAATCCAACTTAGTCTGGATAAATGCTTTGTATATTTTGACTAGACATTCAGATTGTGCTCTCAATTTGACAGACATTTTAAAAATATTTATTATCTTTTTACATTCCACCTTGCGAGCAGCTACCTGTTGTTTCCACGAGTGAGTAAAATCAAAAAGTATAACAAAAAGTTTAGATATGTTCTTTTGAGTTGAAAGTCTCCAAGTCTAAGAATTATTTTTTCATTCCCATGCTTACGGCTTCTTGAAAACATTATAAATTCCGATTTTGTTTTCGAAATTGGGAATCCCGAGTTAATTGATCAATTATTGATTTTACTTCATGTTTCTTGGATAATATTCTCAGTTGTCTGGAGTTTTTTTCCACTGCATAGCAGGGTGATGACGTCGGCGAAAGGGTATAGTTTTACAGGATCACAAGGTTCACATCATTGATGGCGATTAAGAAGAGTAAAACGCTACGAACAGATTGCTGTTGGAGACCATTTGTCAACTCTGTGGGTTGCGATTTTGTGTCTTTTGTTCTAATATATCTATGTTTTAGAACGTTTATGATGAATTCCAAAATGTTCTCTTTTATTTGCATGTTTGACAGAATGTTAATCAGTCTATCTTTATATATCATTTCGTACGTATTTTCAATATTCAATGAGACAGTATTCACATGTTACCAGAGCGTCAGAAATTTCTGTATCAATATTTACTATGTGATCATTAATGGATCAAAATGCTCTGAAGGCACTTTGTTGCGGTGACATCTGTTTATTGTTTTCTAATATCCATCTCAACTGATTGCGGACCATTTTTTCTAGTAATTTGCGAATATTACAGGTTAGAGAAATTGGTGGAAGTTGGTAGGTTGGGTATGATCGTTGTTTGGTTTAGGTATTGGATTAAGTGGTCCAAATATAGTACTCATGAGCAACTTTAGGAAGCTTTTATAGGAAACTCCGGTATTCTATCAGGGCCAGGTGCTGATTTTTTACTTTTGTCTAATACAAATGTGAGATCGCTCATTAGTAAATTTTGGTTACGCGGTTCATTATCTCTTAGTATCAGTCTAATGTGTTCTTGATTTGAGTTTATATTTGGAGCTATTAGGGATAGGAAGTTTGAGTCATCATTTTATTACTTGAGTTGTCAGCAAAGTTGTGACACGAGAAGAATACTGATAGCTTGAGGTCCAGTGTTGTTTTCCATTTTTATCCATAAAGGTGTTGGGTGTACTAGGCCAACTTTTTACACTGATTACGTTAACTTTCTACCTAATTTCAGTTGTTGAAGTTTGATGGGTGATGGTGGAGGTGTACTTTTGCCAGGATTGTATCATAACTTTAGTTTTGTAGTTTTGAAATAGTAACGTTTTACAATTTTCGAAAATATGGAGGGTTTGCTGAAAAAAGATCTAGCAGTATATATTTTACCGTCCCTTGATATGAGAAGAAAATTTAAAGAAACAATTTGGAACGGCTTTCAGAAAAAATATGTTAAAACATAGTTCAAATTGTCTATATTTCGCGTAAAATTACACGAAAACTACTCGCATAAGACCTGTTTTTAATGAAATGATTCCAACGAAAAAACATATCTTCAATATTGTAGCCTTAGGAAGTGGCCAAAAAATTGAACTCTTGCAATTTTCGAACAATCAGAGATTTCAAAGAACATGTTACCTACGGCATTCTCTTAAAAATATTTTACGTCGTCTGAAGACGAAGTTTAATCAAACAATTTGGAGACATTTTTTGGAAATATTTTTAGTGTAGTTGAGGCTTCATGAAAATTACCTTCAACAATCAAAATATCGTGTTTAAACTTCCAAAGAATCGAGTTTGTTCAGATCAATCGGGGTATATCAGTTTCGGAGAAAAATGGCTGAACGATATGCGCTAGCGTTGATTGCGGACGGACGGACGGGCAGACGAGCACAACGCTAGGGCATAAACTGTTCAGCCGATTTTCTCCAAATTCGTTCACAATGCTCTTCCACATTCAGTCTGGCTAATGTCGCGGACCATGGAATACGAAATCGATATTTTAATTTTGGAAGAATTAGAATGAAAGAATTTAGGTAGAATTTAAAAAGACAATAAATGGGAAGCAAAGTAATAAGAAGTAAAGCAAACAAACAAACTTCAACTCTCGAATCAACTGTTTGATAGAAAACATCAGAAAAACATTTTCATATGAAGCAACTACTCGTTATATTTCGAGTACTCTCTGGCCTTACGTTTCCCGCATGTTTCGTGGCACACCCCTTTCTGGATTTGGAGGGGAAATAAGAGCGAAGTCAGGGGAAATGGCCCGTACCTGTAGGAGAGCCGGACTTCCCAGGCGAACAAGTAGCTTCTTTAGGCGCAGGTTGATACGTCTGGTTTTATTCGTGCAACACCTTTACAACAAGGAATAATTGATTGATTTTTTCGTGTTTCCTGGCGTGTCAACTACTTTGGTCATTAGTCCCGTTAGTGTAGTGCATGTGTTTTTTTCTCGGGAGATAGCGGTGATCTTCCCCCGCTGGATGGCGAGATCCGGCGCCGACCTACCGTTGGCTAGTGGGGTTTTCCCCTAACCAGGACTCTCCCATCAGCGGGACACCGCCCCAGTCGGGACAAGCTCTAAGCTCCCGACCGGTCTCCTGGAATATGTGGTAGTGTAGTGCGTGTCAGTATAAGTGTGTGTGTAAGGGGAGAGGATAGGACAAGGAAGAGGAAGGACAGATCGCACACAATTAGCTTACAATAATCTTAAAATAAAACTTATATTACTACTAGGGTGGTAGAGGTATCTGTGTACAATATCTCTACTGTAGATCGAGATCTGAGAATTTATTTAGGAATGTATGGAAAGGAAATTAATTTTAAATGCGGGTTTTGTGAATTGGGTTGTGGCAGAGTCTTAGCGGGGTTTGTTTGAGTATATTTGGTATGTTTTGGAAGAAGTTGGTGGATAAAAAAATAATGTGGTTCGTAATGTGTTCTATCTGGAATTCTTTGTGGAGTTGTGAATTGGAGACGTACCATGGGGCATTCGTTATGGTGCGCAGGAACTGATTTGGATTACTTGCAGTTTTTTGGTGTTTGATTTAGTTGCGCTGATCCAAACTGGACATGCATATAATAATAGAGGTCGTATGTTAATTTTGTATAGCAGTAAGGCAGTATTGTAGGGTAATTTAGCTGATCTATTTATTATTGGTTTTAATTGATGTAATTTAATTTTTCCTTGTATAACTTTATTGTCGATGTAATTTTTCCAATTGAGGCGCGTGTCTAAGAAAAGCCCTCGATATTTTATAGGTTTGTTATGTGGATGCCATTGTTCAGATTCTTGATTCAGTTGTAAGGTGGGTGGGGGAGTAAATGGTCTTAGGAAAAATATTTTGGCTGCTTTCAACATGTAGGCGATTTTTTGTGGTGTCGGTGATTGAAGAGAAAACTCGGGGTCACTAGAATGCAGAAATTTTGCTGTCAATAATTCAGAATGCATTAATATGCTGTCACGGTGACTGCACGCTATTATTTACCAACAAAGGGACTTCGTTTATCGAAAGTCATTGCGATCTCCAGAAATACCGTCATTAAGATTGAAGACTATTATTGGAAATCGCTAAATACGTCACATTTCTAGGAAAGCAAATATACCTGAATGAATACGAATTTACGAAATTCTGTGATAGCCATAAAACAGGGTCAATACATAATAAATTTCAAAAACTATATGTGTCTGTTGGAATAAGTAAGTTATTTTAGAAATGGCTCATATACATGTTGAATTACCTTTGAAGATTGTACTGAACCTTCTAAATGTTGGTGTCTTCTTTTACAGAGCATTAGATGACGCTGGTGTCCCGCAAATCGTCAGGAAGTTGATAGAAATCCTACTGGACTCATACCTTGTACGTATAGCCCTCAAATAATTGTCAAGTATTTATGCTTTACAAATGTCGTAAAATCAATAATTTCGATTATTGCGCATTTCAAATCTCTTTAGGACAAAAAGTAAATACCCTTTATTCGAACATTACTAGTAGTAAATATCAAACAAGCGATCGCAGTAAGATTATAAGCGGTCACATCACACAGAGAAAAAAAATAGGGCTACATCTTCCAACTTCACTTAAATGATTGCATTAGAACACGCGTCTGCTATTTTCCTGGTATCCTATTATCATTGTATCAAAATAATTATATTTATAAAAATAGAATAAACTACTATAAATGTTAATATAAACAAACAGCGGAGTCAGACTGCACAGATACGTCTGGGATAAGGTAAGGTGAATTCTTGGCATAAACATTAAGTTATTGAATGAACTCAGAAAAAACTTAACAGGACGGTGGTTTAGAATCGAGTAGGGGAAGTAAGATGAATGGATTGCGAGTATAAAGATAGTCCAGTAAAAGATATTAAAAGCTTTCTGCGAATTTATGTGATTAAAGTCACGGTGGTAAATACCACAATATTCTTTAAAATAATCCTTCATCACACTTCTACTAGGGAAACGCCTTACTAGGGACCACTAGGAAACGCACACTAACGGTTATGATTCACTTTAGCAATGTTGATGATTAGGGGGCGGATTGTAATGAAATGTCATTTTTTTCCTTTCACTGAAGAAAAAAATTCCGTTTAGTATAGAAATTCATTTTATGTTATGACATAAGGAAATGAACCATTTTTATACCTCTCTTTTTTTCATTTTTAATCAATTTCGACTAAGAAGTCACCTTTTAACTGTTCCATATTTTTAGTACATTCTTCGCAGATTTCATCGATTTTAATGTCACTCTAACGGTACTTGCTACAAATACTATTTTCAACATGCAATACATGTTCTCTACAGAATTCCTGAGTACCTATACCTCGTAGCCTATTCGATTTCTTCGCTCAGAAGTTGTAATGTCAGCCATTGTATGTAATCTAAAGTCCCTGTGACGCCTGTCAGCGTCAACGATGGTTTAGCCGTTTTCGGGATAACTAAAGACAGATTGTATGGTAAAATACAATCCAAACTAAAAGTTTGAAAGCTGAGTTCACTTGAACGAATAGAAAAAGCCTCAATTACATCAGTAACATATCCAACAGCTAAAGCTGTTCATCTGAACTGGTTTTGATCACATTTTTTACTTCATTTTTCTTTGCTTGTAGGTCATTTTTAAAACATTTTCAGAGCATTTTATTGATCATTTTTGACGATGCTTTAGGTTATCCAAATCCACCCCTTATTGATGATACACACAGACTTCCATTTACTCAGTATATAAAGAAATATTGGAGAACATACTTCGCGACACACCTGAATTTAGAAATGTTTTTTGAGTTTGTATTTTTCGTTTACTGACCCTACATTCTTTCTTTTTTCAGGGTCCGTTGGAGACAGAAACAGTAGCCTCCTAAAGATTAAAGTCATTTCTCAACGTGATGCAACTTAAATATCACAGCAGCCAAAAGTCCTAAAAGCACTTTGTTTTGAAGTTAATCTTATCACAAACTTCTTGTGAATTTTTTTAATGTTGATAAATGTATTAGTGAAAGGTCAGTTTACCATCTTTAAAAATAAAAATAAAATGATAAAAATATTGCAATGATACCTGTATAAGTATATTTCATCTTTTTTCGTCCCAGAAGATCCTATACATGTCAAAAAGCCAGATAAAAATCATAGTACAACATCAAGCAACAAAACGAGACCACAACAACGTTGAGCACTAATGTAAGCTCTTAGATTTAATATTAATTTTATAAAATATTTTACGCAAACTTTGTTAATGTTGATAAATATATTTGTGAAGGGTTGAATTACCATATTTAAAAATAAACAAATGATGAAAGTGCTGCTGTGAAATTTTTATAATAAGAATTCCGTCTTATTTCAAATTTCCTTCGATCCACCGATGCCAGATGCTCCAACTTGAGTTGCGCCGACTCTATAACTTCCCGAACAGTGATGACGGACGTCTAAGTGCTTTGTTCGAGAATGAAAGACCGGGTTTGTCTCTGGGCGCTGAAGTTGTCTTTGTACAGGGTCAGCGGTCAGCGCCTTCAGCTCGGTTTCAAGCATAGTGTCATCACATATAAAAAACAAAAGCCTATTGATTAATACAGAATAAAGGAATCAGATGTTTTATGTCATCAATATCTGCCTCTGGATATTACCTTTGTACAGTTGCTGATAGATACAGAGAAAGCAGCTTAGATTGCATTGAAATGCGACCATTTCTAGAGAAGCGTCGTGTCTGAGAATGACTGGAATTGACGGAACACGTGCTGCACAAGGCTATAGTCTTCAATAGGTGTCTAAAATTACTTTTCCTTCACTCCCATTTCTTCCAACCTAATCTGAAGATGTGAGTGACGAACATAGTGAGCGATTTCACCAAGATATTGCTGCCAAGGAAAAGCGATATAAGGGAAGATGGTCACCAAACCTTTCGGTAGATTACTGCCAGACACTCCTACAAAAAGTGAGCATCTACCCACGAAACGAAAAGATTGCAAGAAAAGTTTAACTTTTAAGTACTAGCTACCCACGCGCCTTCACTCCCCACGGGCAACTCATGGCACGGCGCGGCGTTAAATTCTTTTGTACAGAGACAGGTCCTCACCGCACTCTAATCAATTCACATTGCAATTAAACACATTAGAACGCACTCAAAACTGATAAAAATGAATGAATCACACCTCAAGCATAGCAAACGAGGAAAAATTACGAAAAGTGACGGTAATCCAACTGGATGGAAGTGTACGAAAAATGAAGCCCGCATTTTTTCTCTGTACTAATTACATCCCGTCTGGTCCGTCAGTTTTGTGTGCCGATGAAAGATGATTAAACATGACCATGTAAAACGGACTTTCCGCTGGCCTTCGTTAGTGATTCCACTCGCGACTACTGCTAAGATCATTAGCCCCGTGAGTGTAGTGCGTGTTTTTTATCGCGGAAGTTGCCGGTGATCTTCCCCCGCTGGATGGCAAGATCCGGCGCCGACCTACCGCCGGCTAGCGGGGTATTCCCCTAACCAGGACTCTCCCACCAGCGGGGCACCGCCCCAGCCGGGACAAGCTCTCAGCTCCCCACCGGTCTCGCGGCATATGTGGTAGTGTAGTGTATGTTAGTGAAATATGTGCAAGTAAGGGGTGAGGTTAGGATAAGGAAGAGGAAGAAAGGATCGCGCGCGGTCCGTTGCCCATATGTTAAGGTACTTTTCTGACATTCACCAAGAGTTGATCAGCGAAACCACGGAAAACAACCGATCGGAGCAGCCGGCCGCAAGAGTTCTCCTCCGAATAGCGGCTGAATTCGACGTAGCTGAAAAGCTAGTGTCGAAAATCCTGCCGCCGCCAGGACTCGAACCAAGGACCTCCCCGTCAGAAGCATTTCAGTGACATCAGTTGATGCACTGAGCAACCTCTCCTGGTGTATTTCGATTCGACAGCAATCAAAAATAATGTAGAAAAAATTCTAATTTTTTAAAAAATACTTATAAAAAATATGTGCCTAAAATGTCCTAAAAAGGCGGTTGATGCCTATTTGAATGCTTTTGCCTAAATCTACCTAAAAACAGTAATTTTTATGAATTATGATTCATTAATTACTTATTTTTTTAATTTGTTTCAGTGAAATGCGTATACTCTCTGGAAATTTCCGAAACGTGTACATTCCTTCATCGAATCGACAACGCACCGCATTCTCTCACCCAACACACGGAACATAAGGAGCTCTGCAAGAAAATATAATATCGTCTCCTATCACCACGCACTTCTTACGTACAAAATGCCCAGTATAGCTGCGCTGTTGACTGGTTGAGAATGAAAAGTATGAAAGAATGAACGAACGAAGAATGAATGAATGAATGAATGAATGAATGAATGAATGAATGAATGAATGAAATAAAATGAAAGGAAATGAATGATTGGAAATCTATGCTTGTAGTCACAAATATAAATGTAAAAATACTTGACTTTACTGAAAAAATACTGAACTTTACTAAAAAGTGCTTATTATAATACTTTTATGATCAGTTTTAGCTGACAAAAACATAACTTTTCATGTCTAATGTTTTTTAAATGCCTGGTTTAATCATTTCATAACATATTTTAAGTGCCTAAAACGTCAGTTTTCATGACTAATAATGCCCAATTTCATAAATTTGTTATCAATTTTAGGCACCTAAAGCATCACGTTTGTGTGCCTAAAATTCCGAGGCCTAGTAATTCCATGAAAAAGGTATCTAGTTCTATCCGTGAGCGGTGAGGCTGTTAGCGCGCTCGTGTTCGCGGAGCGCGCCCTGTTATCGACGCCCTGCGCCGCCTAACTGGCCAAGCGGCGCGGCGCTTCAAAGGCGGTGGCAAGGGCTTTGAGCCGCGCGTGATCGCCTGCCGGGGCTTAGCCCTGTGCCGGCGCCGGCTCCCGCTCGTCACGGACCTGCGCGCCCGCCGCACGGTGTTTCGTTTGGCACATCTGGTTGGCCAAAATTAATATCTCGAAAACTACTGGTTAGAGTTTTATGAAATTTTGTGCACGCATTTGTACGAAGTACTTAAACATGTGTTTGAAATATATAATATATAGCTTTACATTTTCCTACAAAACTGTCAGAGTTTGAAATAGCATATGCAATAAAAAATGAGTAATTGAACTAATAATTATACTGAATGAAAAAATAACAAATAATTAACAGAATACTACTTTATGCATTTGTATAACTTTCTACAATGTTATTTGTTAGTATAATTAATATATAAATATAAATACTATCAGAATTCGTTAAACCAATTTCTGATTTGAGCTTTAATATTATACTCTTTTGGCTTCGAACTTACTAGTAGTTTTGAAATTAGTCCGAATCATAGGTGTGTTCACATTCATCAGATAAAGATGGAATAGCTAAAAGATTTTGCACTTCCTCTGATAAAACATACACTTTTCTTTTGGGGCTTTTTCCCAGGCTGGAAATATACGGATCAAAGGATATTAACAACCTGTGTAGGCATGAGGGAATTAATTTGGTGACCTTTTTTAATGACAGCTGTTTTCTTAGTGAACACGAATTAAAAAGTCTACAGTAACATGAGTACGAAGGCGTGAGGTTTTGCCATAAAATAACCTTTCTTCCACTATTCGGCGTTTCCGCATAGAATTGTAATGGTATCAGTGATACACTAAACAATCATCAGTATGAACCGAGTCTGCAAAAGTTTGCTTGAAACGGCTCTGATCACTACTTCCATCACATCCTCACTTAGAAATTAAAATAAAATTATATTCCTGATCTGGTAATTGCTGAATAATTTCTATCTGCACAGTGCATATGCGATTGACAGTGTGATTAAAAAGACATTGTTAAATTATTTCTGTGGAAGATTCTGTAATAGTGATACTATTTTCAGGGGGACGACATTTGATTTGCCCTGTTTTAGCTGGATAATAAGAGGAATAAATAATACAGTCGTCATATTTCGCATTTGCACGCATTTCCTTGTATTGGTTCACAGAGAGTTTAAAATATCTATTATTATTGACAATGCTTCACCTGCAGTCATTTGCCGAGGTTTCCTGTGAAGAAGAAATCAAGCATTTTTCATTTTTGTGGCCTATTGTGAGGAGGTGGTACTTAGTTCCCAACGGTTGGTTGTATCTCTCTTGCCTTAAGTACGTAAATTCGTTTGCGTAGGTAACGGTGTTTCATCCACATTTGTTCTCTCGGCTAGTTATTTTGCTTTTCTTCTCTTTGATCGCTCAATGCTTTCCCCAAAAGATTTTGTCGAGCAACCCACACAACCTGACAGTACTTTCGCATGGAGTGGCTTAATACACAATGTCCTAAATCAGTGCAGTGCCATCTAACAACTTTCTATTCGACTTTACGAAGGACCTTTATTTATGAAGCACTTTGTTGCGCACTATCTTTCACTTATTTTAGCAAACACGACGTTGAGTGTGTTTTATAGATTATGTTACTTCTGTTGAACACTCCTGAAGATCTTAACACACCATTATATTCTTTTAATCCACGTCTGTGTCTGTGCGCGAATCAGTTTCGCGCAATACTTCGCAGAGCGCATGCCTAGTGCATGAACGCACTGTCACTGAAAATAGGTGATAATTATCATATATGCACTTCTCTGCAAAAAGTGTGACAATAATATTGTAAAGAAACCTTTTTAGAATGCATGTATATTAATTTCAAAGCGGAGAAATGCGGAGCGAATTTTGTAGCTCAACATTTATTTTCAATTTTCGAATACACGCACATGTTTAAAAGTCGAAGTTTGGGTATGAATTTCTAAGCCTACTTGCCTTTGAAAATTACGAAACAATTTCATATGAAAGAGCATACCTTTCTGATGATTTTACATTATGGAATTATTAAATACGCGTAAGGAGAACGCTACGAATAGAACTGAACTGCGTGCACTACCGAACAGAACTTCGCGGCTCGGCGCCGGCTATCAGTGGGACGTAACTTGACACCTCCCCTGAGACCGAATCTTATGAATCAGCACCTTATAAACACCGAGACCATGTGCCCTGGATATTTATCTACAGAACGGGTCAATAAGATCACCAAAAAGTGAAACTTCGAAAAATGGATTTTGGCCAGCTGGATGTCTCAAACAAAACACCGTGCGCCGCTCAGATCCACACCGCCTGCCCTTACCCACCCACTTCCCGCCCTGCACGCCCTTCCAGGTTGGAGCGACTGGTCAGCGTTGCCAGGCCCTGTACCGTTGCGTTCGTACGCGCTTCGTCCAGATCCAAATTATCAAACTCCAGACTTGCCCGCTCCGCCCCGCTCCGCCCCGCTCCGCCCTTCGCTCCGCCCCCTCCGCCCCGCCCGCCCCGCCCCGCCCTCCGCCCGCTGCCCGCCCCCTCCCCGCCTCGCCCCGCCCCGCCCCGCTCCGCCCTGCCCGCCCCGCTCCGCCCCCGGCTCCTCCCCCGCCCGTCACGATCCGCCCCACCCTGCCACGCTCTGCCCCGCCCCGACCCGACCCGACCCGACCCGTTCCGCCCCGCCCACTACACTTACAGGACTAAGTTTCCTAGCTGTTAACGCGCACACTTCATTAGGACTCCTCCCCGGTGTTGCAGGAAACAAATAGCCTTTTTCTTATGACTACAATTTACTTAGCAAAGAAACTTTTCAAGATTAAAAAAAAATCTATTTACTTAGCAAATAAACTTCTTAAAATATTTTCAGATTTAAATATCTAGTATATTTTATGATCATCAGGTCTCCACGGATCATCCTTGTCGCTTACGACGATAATGGTTATAATTTGTATCGTGGAGGAGTTTTCATGGTGCTCTTGAGAAAATAGCCAATTCCCTACTGACACCCAACACTGTTCAAGAAAACTTGTGCAGGCATTAAAGCTGTATTTATGTTCGAAAGCAAAACAAAGGGCATTTATCTCCAGAAGGTAAATTTTTTTTTAATCGATCAAGGGAAACTGAATAAAAAACCTGATCGATACGATGATCAGGAATGTTGATTACCCCTAATCCATTATTGGCATTTAAATAAACGTTGTTTAAGTCATCTTTATCAAGTTCTTTAACAGTTAATCATCTTTTGATGGCATAACCCCTCAACCCATTATAAAGCTAATACGACAGCAAACGCAGTTAAAATAACTAAACTTTGAAATCAAATTAATAATTAATATGTTAATCAACAATGTCAAAATGTAGGAATAATATATTAATCGTTCAGAAGTGCAACATAGTTGTTTGTCCGTTTTTGGTATCTCCGACACCCAAAGAGATCAAATAAATTTTCGAAATTCATTTATTTTCAAAGTTCAAAGTGGCATTTTTTAAGATAGTCAGGCATACTCTAATAAGAAAAACATTAACAGATATTTACATGTGATCCTGCCTGAATCCACATAAATACTCATTTATTTAGCTTAGACCGATTATTTTCTATTTCCATTCCAAAGAGAAATGTATCAGCATTCTAACACCCGATTCACGAATACCATGCATCTCAAACATATCACATTTCTGGATACCTATTCTATAAAATATGTTCATACAATTTTCGTCACTTAAAATTATTCTTCGGCTCTAAAAGATCCAATCAAGCATTATCCACAAGTATTGTCCCCCTGCAATGATACACAAACTTTTTACTCGCGATCAATTGAACAACTTCAAATGAAGCCACTTGCACGCAAACAATTAACTCTTGACACCTGATCTCTATGGGTCTTCCCGTTCAATTGGCCTTCTCTTTCAGTGGCCGCACAAATGCAGTGAATGTTGTCGCCCGCCTATTGTGTACTCTGATGCGGGGAAATTGCCAGTTTCCCTCGTTTTCAAACGCATCCTTTGCAGCAAAACAAACAACAGCACTCTCCCGGCTAGTTACACCAGATAACATCCTCGCTACACTTTGCATGCAAACGACGAAAGTGGTCACTGCAATTACAATCATACAGAGTTGCCCAGCACACTTGTGTACCCTTTGAAAGCAATTTCTATAAACTGTATTCCATATTTATACACAAAGCATGTGCTTTTGTAATAACGAATCTTTTGTTCAGAAAAACGAGGTAACAGATGAAAAACCCATAGACTTTACACACTAAGGGTTGTCATTTACAAAGTCGCCTGAGTTTTCAACCCAATCAAATTTGTTACTTTTTTTTCTTTAAATGAAAGGTTTTGGGCCCTAGATTTGTTATCACTTCTTCTTATTAACCGGTTTTATGGTATAAGCACTAAATATTGATAATATATTAAAATTAATAGAACGAACGCAAACCTACCGTCTTCATTTGTGCACTTCTAGAATTCAGTGGGAAATTAGTAATTCAAATTAACGTTCTCCATTAGCAGGAAATATTATTCCTTCACGAAGAACATGATGAGGGGTAAAAGCCCAAATCTATTGCTGATTTACCCTTGAAATTAGCTTATATTACATCATCATTTCACAATCCTTGCAAAAACCCCTTCTTCCGTATTAATAGGAAGTATTAAGTAATAGTTAATATTCATTCAACAGTAATATGGCTTAGGGCCGACCTGGATGGCAGCGGTGGCTAAGAGCGAGTACCGACTCAGCGCTTCGGACCGAAGGGTCGCGGGTTCGAGTCCCGCCTTGGGCATGGTTGTTTATCCCTCGACTATGTATGTGTTGTCGCGGAGGGCCTCGCGTTCTGCTGACCCCAGATCAGAGGAGCCCGCTAGTGTATGGTCGAATATGCGTCCCATCGGGATGTAAAGGGTAACCGGCTGTTGGCTGGATAAAAGCCCTAGAAAAAAATATGGCTTAGGGTAGAGATCACAGAATTATGAAAACGTACACAAAATTAACTTCTTCCCGTAGCACGTCACAAGCCGTTTTTAATTGTTTTTTTGTGAATAAATAAATAAATTTGTTCATTCCTTTATTTTTTTGTGAGATTCGCAACTGATCTATCGAAAGCAATAGTAATTTCGTCTTACGCGAACAAGTGCGTGTCTGTGAGGTTATAATATGAAAGCTAAAATACCACAATGATATAATTTCATTAGTAGCATACTTCAATGTTATTATTAGAAAAAAAACTAATGTTAACTTAGTTTTTCAGGTTTTTGGAAACACAGAGTAGCACCATTTTAATATCTATGGTATCATCATTATCATAATATAATTAAATAATATAAAATCATAACAGTATTTCAATAATCTTACAACTGCATAACATATTAAGAAAAAACAAGACAAACGGCTTTCAACATCGGTGCGGATTTATAAAATGATTTTGTAGGATTAATAATAATGTAGATCTACAATATCGTATATAAAAGATAATGAGTAAGATATATGTCTTTCAACACTCATTTAATTAGCAATCTCGTACGGAGCTTTGTCTAACGTTCACACATTCAGTTTATTGTTATTGGTGAGTCACGTGCGTTGAAATGTACGTATTTACTTACACTGTCAATTGCAATTTTTTTGTAAAACCACACTTTTAATATTGTAACCTTCATTAATGTACCTCAGCTCTCTTTAATTTTAATGCGTGCCATTACTGTAATTTGAGAGCTCAAACCACACCTCATTAAGTGAATGCACTCTGTTGATGACATTTAAGCGGACACGATCTTTCTAGGAACCACAATGTTTCCCCATACACAGTCAGAGGCCATCATCACGGACCAATCACAGCTCTTGTGAGTGTACGCCGGAACGTTTGCGAACCGTCAAACAACACCGCCCTCCCCAACTTCACCTGCAGTTAGACACGCGAGAAGGTATCGTTGATTGATTGGCCGATTGGTGATATCGGGCGCGTAGTAGTACTGTAAGTGTAGTGGATTTTTTATCGCGGGAGGCGGTGGTGATCTTCCCCGCAGGATAGCGAGATCTGGCGCCGACCTACATCGGCTTGCGGGGATTTTCCTCTACCAGGTATCTCCCACCAGGAGAGCACCGCTACAGTCGAGACAAAATCTAAGCTCTCGACTAGTCTCCCGGCATGTGTGGTAGTGTAGTGCATGTTACTGTGTGTGTGTGTGTGTGTGTGTGTGTGTGTGTGTGTGTGTGTGTGTGTGTGTGTGTAAGGGGCGAGGACAGGACAAGTAAGAGGAAGAAAAGATCGCGGGTGGTCCGTGGCCCGTTTGTTAGGGTACTGCTCCGGCATTCTCCTGGTCGGAGAAACCCGGAGAACCACCGATCTGAGCAGCCGATCGCTAGAATTCTCCTCCAGCGGATGAATTCAACTTAGCTGTCTAGCTACAGTCGAAAATCATGTCACCATCGGGACTCGAACTCTAGGACCTCCGGGTCGGAAGCACTGCAGGGACATCAATGATGCCTTGAGCCAACTTTGCCGGATGGAAACCATCGTAAGAGAGCGTTAAAATAGATTTCCAAGACCAGAATGGATGTTATTTTTTCTTCCGATGAGTGTAATTCGCATTCAAAATTTCAAAAACAGATATCTGCGTTCAATATATTTTTGAAAGAGCAAAATGGGAATACATGAAATTTTCAAGATCTGGAAAAGGGTTCTGACAGATTTTTACGAAAATATACGCTTTCTTACGTATTTTCAATATCGGAGTGGTCATTGTCAAAGTTTTAAATTATTTTGCACGAAATTCAAAGTAATTCCGCTTTCTTAATTGTTTTCCTCATTCAAGTGACCACTCTGTGTTCCTTGATTATGTCTCTCATTTCATTCTATGGCATTCTCTATAATGATTTCGCATTATATCTTGAATATTACATGGAACAATTCGTAAAATAATATATTGCGTAAATAATATTATTAGTATAGTATTCATTACAGGAGCATTCTGGAGGGTTACCATGATCCTTACTGTATAGGAAAAAAGATAATCTAAAGTACTGTAAGCATCTTTTCCTATTTCTCCTGTCAACTCATCTTCGATTCTAAATATGGTAAATAATAATAATAATAATAATAATAATAATAATAATAATAATAATAATAATAATATAATAAAACTTTTCGTTAAATTAACAAAAAGCTATCCAAAAAACTAAACATCCTACGAGTCCCTCAATCATATGCTTTGATGGTTAATGCGTTTCCTCACGTGCCTCATATCTCCTTCGCCAGATGTCAATTTCCTCCGCGCACACTATTATAAATAACAGTTATATTTATTTTCCTGCTACTTTCTGCTTACTCCAAATTGTACTTACCTGCCTCCTAATTAAACTTTTTTGCCTACTGCTTGATACTTGCTTTTTAGTGTATTATTTAATACTTCATTTTCATCATTCGTTATAATACTCGCATTATTCATTATAATCACTTAAATCAGAAATGTTCACACAATCTTTTAAGCATGTACCTTTTCTTTGACATATTAAACACCACACTGTTACTTCTCATTTTCCCTGACAAGATATTTAACATGATTGTATGACAACACGCGGCTCACACAATTTTACAGACCACAGTATACATCCTCGTTCACTCCCTCTCATATTGCTTGACTCTCACGGGGACTACTCGTGTGACGTCAGTGCCATGAAAAAAAAGCCCTTCCCGTAGTGAAGTGCTGGCGAGGTCCCGGCGGCCGCGCCAAGTCGTCCCCCGGTTGACAGACGGACGGGCGGGCTTCCGTCGCAAATTCATCCACAAACTCAATGGCGGCTGCGATTCGTGATTAATTATCTCTGAAACCCGAATCGTGTTTGCGCAAACTCGGCTGGCAGTGCGTGCTGCGCGCGCGGCGGCCCCGGGGAACGTCCGCGCGGTGGGCGGGAGAGGGGGCGGGGAGAGGGGGCGGGGGCGAGCGTCCGGGTGGAGGTACAGTGGGCCGCATCGCCATTATATTTGAAACTTCGGTAGTGAAACAGTCAGAGTATCGGGCTGTTATAGTCACGTTCGCGGGTAAACACCCGATCGAAGCTGTGGATTTTTAAACATTCCTTCGAGGGGAAGGTAAAGCCGGCTGTCCCATGATGTAGATTTACAGTATGAGAAAAATCCTCAAAAAGCCTCTGGGCACAAATTTAAATCGCCTGTTTCGGTGCCCGAGTAATACCTCCTTTCTCTGCTAGACGGTAGAAGGAGCGTAGTGGAATTTGCATGGTCAAGCAAGAGAGCGGGCCTGATGGACTGAACCTCGCACCGTAAAATAAGGAGTCTTTGAATTGAATTGAATATTGTACGAAAGAGCCATAGGTATGGGCTCAGGGCTAGCCTTTACCGTTAATTAGCGTCAAAGAATTGCTATACATTATTGAATGCCAAATACGGCGCCGAATTTGAATTCATTTCGGTCGCCTATGTGCCAACACGAAATATTACGAAGAATGGTTACTTGAAACGAAAACGTGTTTACCTGATGGTTTCTATCAAATAAACGAGATTTTAATTATGATTATTTACGTATACTTTATGACTTTATTTTACATATCTTTGACATTGGTGAATGAGCTGATAAGTCAAGAGAACTTCATTTTATAGGAGAGCAAAAAACACTTTAAACAAATGCCGTAAATCAGAGATTAATGAAATTCAAACAAAACCTACACACAAACAGTTTTATTTGTATATTACCTTCGTTTCCATATCATTATTCCCTGATTTTCTTCAACTTAAAGTTGTGTTTTGCTCTCCGGTTACATTACGTGTTTTTACTTATCAGCTTATTCACCGGGATCAAAGATTTATTTTCTTTTTAAAATCTACTCTGTAGAATCATTTTTGCCAACGGAGAGGAATATGTTTCATTGCAAATGATTCCCTTGTTTTCGTTTTCTGTAATGTTTTATTAAATGACTCCGTATTTTGTCGAATGCAGTATATATGTATTTGGCGATATTGGGTCGGTACTCCGACTTCGCCAACTAGCTACTGGTTTCCCCCATAGCTGGGCCTAGTTAAATTTCCATGCTTGGGGGATAAGAGCGACATGAGGCGAACATGACATATTCTCTTCACCGTAGCTGGCAAGATCCGCATACTTGAGCTTTTCTTCGTCACACAGCTACATTAACTGGGACGATTTTGAAGGAAAGTTACAACTCTATTTTTGCCTCGACCGGGAATCGAACCCGGGACCACAGCGCGGAAACTAGTACGCTGCCCATGAGCCATTCCCAAGGCTGTCGAATGTAGTAATTATGTTAAATAAATTAAGAAGTCTCTATGTCGTTTATCTCCTCTAATAAAACTAATCTTATATTTCTCATATCACTCAAACGGGAGGAGAGCTCGTTTTTTAACGGACGAGAAACTTTACTCCTAATCTGAATGTGAAAGATGCTAATTACGGAACACATACGTAAGTACAACTACGAAATTAAGAATTATCCAATATTTAATTCACATTTCAATTAACTATTTCAAATATATCAGATGTATCTAAATTTAATGATCATTTCTTTATGTTAGTAGAGAAAAAAGAAAATTAATATTGCTCTTGGGGCAATAACTGTCCAATGACTTCTCCAAAAGACTGTCATAGGCTAGCTATCCGGTGGCAAACTGGATCTGTTTGTTTACTTACACACCGTGCGTGGCGGTTGCTCAGGAAGTGACGGAATCTCGAGTAAGCTACTTACCTAGCCCGCCTCTTTTACACGTCTGCTCTAGTGATAAACCCATCTGTAAATGCACATTGTGTGTTGCCTTCTGTAAATGTCTTCCGTAAGGTAGCTAAAACGGAGCCTGGCCGCGGGTACCCTCCACCGGCGGATTGCAGATAGGAATAGTACAGTCATGCAAAGAGTGCAAAATACACAATACGAATAGCTTGCAGGTTTGAGCAAAATGCTTTAAATTTAGTATTTAAATACTTCGCCAAAATACTTCGTAAATAAGTATTTAAATACAAACACAAAATACATTAGGTTTTGAATAACTAATACATACGTATTTAAAATAATTCACACGCTCAAAATACAGTAAATACAATAATTTTTTAACATTACTTTTTTATTGCAACAATTTATTGTAATTGTCAATTACAATAAATTACTAATTGACAGCCATATATTTTTAAACAATAACTTATAAGTCCAACTCAAAACGGCGGAATTTCCTTTCAAAGCTACCAGTTTTTTAAACAAATCATCAGACACTAAACCCCTATTTGGCGAATGTATTAAATTCGCATATAAAAACGGTCGTTCAACTGGCGCAGATGAACATAAGCTAGTGTTATAAGTAGTGCTCGGTCATATAGGCACTAAAATGGTTGAAAATAGACACTTAAAAACTTAAAAATAGGTAGGGAGATGGCATAATAGTTGACAATAGGCAGTCACCTAGGAAGTAAAAACTTAAAAATAGGCAGGGAAATGGGCATTATGGTTGAATAATATTAAAATTTATACGTAACATGTATTACATAAAGGATGAGCACAATTCTCTAAAAACAAATAGAATTTCTTCGATTGTCAAAACATATTGCGGAGTTGTTAATATTTCCTAAGAGTTGATTAATGTGGAATTTTATATTTTGTTGGTTCAACTGGTTAAATGTTGGATTTTTAAGTTATGAAAATTGAATGGTTGCGGCATGGCACAAGTCAGTATTGAAATTCATTCTTGTCTTCTTTTGACTGCACTTGCTGAAGAAGGTTTGAATAGTATTTCTCTTTTTTGGAATTTTTTGCATGTTTTGCAGTATTTTTATGTTATAAGAAATATTTTTTGCACAGATTACCACCTTTTCACAGCAATAGCAAAAAATACATTTGCAGTTCGCCGTGAATCTTCTCCATAAATCTACCCTTTTAGCAATGCTCTTCTTGAAACTTTCTCTTTTGGCATTGTAGCAAGCATGCTTAACAGTAAACTTACTGATCTGGCATGAACCAAACATCGAAACCAATACAAAATTATCAAAGGACACTCGAATTACAAATCTACCATCTCAAAGCGGAAATGCGGGAGCGCTAATTTTGAAGAGAGTTGTGTTCTTGGTAAGGAACAGATAGATCACTAATCATTGCAAAGATCGGAAAGTCGAGGACAGTTTCCTGTTCTCTGGAGTTCGGCGAAGTAGATAAGGTAACCCGCACAGTGTCAAATTCTTACACGTCTCTAAGTAGTGTCCTCGACGCGTTTCAGGCAAGAACACAGAGGGCATAGAGCTTCTCGATCGGAGGACGCCCTAGCAGATTTTATGCGGTTGTGACTTTTCTGGTAAAAAAATTTATCATCAGTTACTTCTCAAAATATGATTGTAGAAAACAAAAGCTAGTAAATAAAAATATTAAAAATGCCGAAAATTCAATACAGTCACTTATAGGCCATTAATGCTCGATTAGGGAATTATCTCTAAAATAGGCATTTATAGGCATTATAAAACCCTTGCAAAAGTCATTTCTAAGGTAAACCTTGATAATGGGGAAATTTGCTTAAAAATACATTCAAAGAAATAAAACAAGCAAAAAAAGCATCGTTTGAACTCTAGTTATAAGGAATAAACGCATTTTTTCTCGTCGAATAACTTTCCAGCATTTTTAATGATTTAGATTTATAATTTAAAAATGAAAAGAATTCAAATTCAACAGCAGACAGGGGCTTTCATTCTTGTTTCACTGAGGTTCATTCATTAGCAGAATCAAACAAAAATAAACTATCCTCGTTATCTTCTTTGCATTTGAAGTATTTCCTTTTTTAAATACATCTCTAAAATACATGTCCAAAACACTAAAAAATACAGTTATTCAAATACAAAATGTATTTAAAATACATATTTCAAAAACACGTATTCAAATATTACCCAACCCTGATAGCTTGTGACACACATTTATACCGTACACATAAACCAGTATTTTACAGAGAATTAGATTTTGTTCAATATCGATTCCAAATGTTAGGTTACATTCGAGGCCATGGGCCACAAAATCCTCAAAACCATGTCGTTTAAGAATTGCTATGACTTCCGCAACTTGTCCCAGTTACTGTTGAGTTTAGAGATAAAATTTGTTCTTCATAAATATTAATTTATACATTTGGATTTAATAATAAAATAATTCCCCTTAATTAGAAATTTTCTTGACCCGAAAATGTCGGTAGTGTCATTTTTAACGGGCAAGGTAGGTTATTTCTTGAAGTACATTTCTGCAGACGGAAATCCCTTGTTGTGTAGCCTTTGTAGAGGTGTTTCAAACTAAAAGCAATGAAACGCCTAGCTCGCTGTGTGGGAAAATTTGTCGGTTCTACTTCTGACTTACTCTGGGAAAAAATCCTCGAGAACCAGTATTCTGGCTAATATAGATAAGAAACTTAAAAGTGGTTCTCTTACGTGTGGTAATAAATGCTTTTAATTTACACGGTGCGATTCAGAACAGTTTACATTTTCAGTTATGAACCGGATGCGCTTATAAGCCATTCTCTTATAACAGGCGTCTACTGTATTTCCTATTTTATAACCAATAAAACTCGGTACTAAATATTTTATTGAGTGTTGAAAAAAAGAAAATTGAAAAAAAAATTCGTCGCTCTAGCTAAACGGTTCATTGTAACTGTAATATTTCACAAAACAAACATCTCTGAATCTGAAATTTTTAGACAAGCGTAAACGATGTTTTGCAGTGTCAAATACAAAAGTTTAATGACACAATCTGTAAGATTCCAAAATAATCAAAGAACTACGCATTAATCCCTAGGTATGCTCATACAAAAAGTCTCAGAAAGATTTTATTCTTCCCACAGTTCTATCTCGTTTGGGAGAAATTAACATTAGTAAAACATTAAAGAACCCAGTACTGTAGGCTCACGATTTCTTACGGATCAATTTAGACCACAATAATTGCGATTTACAATAAGTAAAACATTTAACATTACTCAAAATTAATGATCAATTTACAGAGAACATTAAAAGCCATTTCTGGGGAAAATTGAAACCGAATTAATATAATCAAGCAATGAAATGTTTTATCTAAAATACTACCATAAAATTATTGTCTCGCAGGTCCTTGGTTTGAGTGGCATTGATCGGAGAGTATCCGTTCAGCAATAGTTCCGTTTAGTTCCAGCCTCTAGTGTTATTCTCGACGGTCGTACATACCAACAAAGTTTTTTGATATCAGACTTTTGAGATAGAATGGCAACCAAATCCCGTAAAATTTCAGGCTCTGTCTCGAGATAGATTTTTTAATGTTCCGTACATTTCTCTACATTAAGTATTCAAGAATTTCAAATTTAATTTTAAAAAGTAAGAGGCAAAATTATCGGCTGTCATGTATTTGGGGGTGATCACCACTTTCGTAACATTAATTTCTCACTCAACATGCACATGTTATAGAATGCTTTAACCATTATGGTTAATCCAAATTACTTTCAGCGTTGGGGTAAACATTAATATTAAATTTTCAAAGAACTATTGAAGGGTTTTACAATACTCAATTAATTACAATGCACAATCAGTGGTGAATCAATTTCTACTTACCTTGAAGTGTTGAACAGGTATTTTCAAGTAAGCAAACATCCCAAGAACGGTTGAGTCGACAGGAAACTTGCAGCATTCGAAGAACTGATGGCAAGGGGTGAAACATTCCTGAAGTCAGCCTCCATATTGTTTGGAGCCACATAAACATCTCTTGAATTGACGGCGTAGTAATCAGCTGACCACTTGATAATTCACAATGTCTCAACGAAACTCGTTTCCACCATTACAACTTCGTGACGTCGACAAACGAAGTCAACCGTACGTCACATTCACTACTGCACAGACAACACATTCACTAAGAGTAGGGTCTCTAAATAACCCACTCAGCGACCTCCAGCTGATGTTGCCCGCGGAAACCATCAGACTGAAAGCAACCCGTAATTTGGTCAGCATGAGATACGAAAGCTACTTGCCCTTTCTAGCGACCTGTGCATCTCGTGACGCTTGTGCTATTCGGCAGACATCAGGTTCACAACCGACAGCACAGTGATATTTTTTTATCGTAATAGGTATCTCGTAGAGAGCGTTCAACAAATTTCTCAAACGTGTTATGTCAATGGGTCATGATTATTATTGACATTGCATGATTGTACGTACTTGACACATATTAAATCTGATCAAATTTCATCACATTACACCATTTTCACGTAGACGACATTCCCTCCATTATCCACGGAATCAAATACCTGGGCGTATGAACTCCCAACGGGTGGCACCGCTTACAGTGGCGCACTCTACCCTTGTCTCTCCTTGAAAGAACTAAAAGTCAGTTGCCAACGTTATTGAAGTGTTGCGAGCCCCAAGCATGGGCTGACGGGACATGTAATGACACATACATTGGAAAATATTCCACTTATGTTCGTGCTTAATATAGCTCGGCTTTTCATGTACATATTATCATTATAAATACTTGACCCCGCGTATTTCGAGTTTCCCACAAGTGCGTCAAATGTTTATAGTGGAAAGTTGGTGGATATTACCTAAGCCGCTCAAAGCGACACTAATTTCTCTACTAGGTCCCTGTAGTGTTGTCGACAGTACAAATACGTAGTTCTTAGTTACCTACTAAGTAAAAACCTTTCAATACGTTGTGTGGATGTCACCACCACAAATCTCGAAAGAGAATCGATTCCACAGTAACGAGTAAATTTCGCGGGAAATTCAAAAACATTTTCGACGGAGATCTTGTTCAGATGATGTGTTTGAGTATAGATTTATATAAAAATTCGGAATATAATTACCTGAAATATGTAAACGATAATTATCTAAAATGGTATTCTAGGTTATAAAAAAATTGTTAGTTTCATTTCCAATAATACTCAGTTCATGTGTCTGCAGTACATCTCCTACATCTTACATTCATTACATTAGATTTACATTCTAAAGTGTTTTTTTTTAATTTTACATATAATACCAAATATGAAAATATATTTTGTACATTGTAGCAACAATTTTTACGAAATAAAATTAATATATTTAACGACTCCAAGACGAGTCGAATTAATGGTTTTTGTGCGTCTTCACATAAATTATTTCCAGATAGTTATAATAATTTCACTGGGAATTGTGTCAATGTAGTCCCCAATGGTTTAGAGTAGATTATTCGTTAATGTTGGATAACTATTTACCTTACGCTCGGTGCTCATATTTTAGAAAGCGAATGAACATTTCAAGAATATCTTGTGTTGACGACAACACACAAATGTGCAAGTCAAAGAATACAAACAAAATAATATTTATGCAATGCTCAGAAACGAGCTACCAAAATAAACATCAGGGTCTACATACACATACGACGATATACATTGAAATAAAGCTGTTTTGGTTAGTAAATACAAAGGATAAAACCTGGGCAAAACAGTAGATGCATACGCTGGTTGAAATTTCAGCGTGTCTATTCTTAAGTGTTACTATTTACACAAGATAGTCCCTTGTAGCTTTTGACTTAAAAATTACAACTTTAACTTACAAGCACATCTAATCTTAATTCTAATTTACAAAATCGCTCCAGCGGCATCGTGCTCTGCTGCGATTGCGGTGACTTCACCGGGCGACAGTCATTTTTTTAACAAATTTATTTATTTTAGATGGATTACATCGTTTAGTATAATCACTTCACAGATATTTTCAGACTAATGCTAATTAAAATATCTAAGCTAACTTAATCGATACATTGAAGAGGATAATCTAGGGGAGAATCTCTGCGTTATGAATCATGATTGGCTAAGATTTTGAAAAAGGCTTCAAACGGAAATTTATTGTTTATTCGGGTATGGGTAATATTTCTCGCTAGTTTGTAATAGGATCCTGCTGGTATGTCTCTTAGGTTTTGGAAGAAGTTGTGTGATATAGGAGCTATTTGGTTTATTATTGTTTTTATTGTTTATTATTTTTATTGTTTATTATTGGTTTAATTTGGAATGAAGTTTTTTATTACTTATGAACCAGCCGGCATTTGCGATTAATCTTAAAAATTTATTTTGAATTACTTGGATTTTATTGACATTTGTGGGAACTGCGTTTGTCCATACTGGACATGCATAAAACATCAGTGGCCTAATTATAGTTTTTTTTATATTGTGGTGCAGTTTATGTTCGCCAGGGATTTGTGTTTGTTGATTAGTGGCCGGAGTTGTAATAATGTATTTCTTGCTTGTTGAATTTTGATATCTATATGGATTTTCCAAGTTAGTTTTGTGTCTAGGTGAAGACCTAAGTATTTTATGGGTTGTGATGGTGAAGTCGAGGTGATGGGAGAGTTGTTTCTTATTAGCACAGTGGGGGACGTAAGTTTTAAGGGTGAAAAGATTTTTGCTATTGTTTTGTCAGAATTGAGTTGAATTTTCCAAATGTTTGCCCAGTTTTTAATTTTATTTAAGTGGCTTTGAATTTGTGATCGGAGGTTATTTAGTACGTCCGTTATTCCCTTATGCTTTAACCTTTTTCGTTTCCTGTGGTTGTCAGCAAATCGGGCCGGCATCTTTCCTTGGGGCTTGTCGGTAGTAGAATAGTCCCCTGGCCGCGTTACGGGCTCTGCGCAGGTTGAGTTCGGTAGAGGGGCTGATAAGGGAAGGAAGGCATTGAAAGATGGATACATCGAAAAGTGAGGACAGTGGTCAACTGCTCCTTCATAGGTAGGAGAAACCAGGAGAAGAACTAGGGCGGAAAGAAACAGTACATGAACAAATTAAGAAGTACAGACAGCAATGGGTGACTCACATTGGAAATATGCCGCAAGACAGACTTCCAATGCAAGCCCTGAAATACAAGCCTAGAGGAAAGAGAAACATTGGAAGACCAAGAATGAGATGGAAAGAGGCTAGAACAGGCAATACGCCTAATCCGTAAAGGGAGACGATGAAGTTATTTAGTGAGTATCACAACAATCATTGCTCATGAGCCTGCGAATAGACCAAGCGCCTAGAAGTCCTGAAGGCGGCAGGATTTTCGACATTAGCTTTTCAGCTAGGTCGAATTCAGTCGCTGTCTGGAGGAGAATTCTACAGGCCAGCTGCTCTGATCGGTAGTTTTCCGTGGTTTCTACGATCAACACCAGGCGAATGCCGGAGCAGTACCCTACCAAACGGGCCACGCACCGCGCGCGATCTGTCCTTCCTCTTCATTGTCCCATCCTCTGCCCTTACACACACACCTACACTAACATTCCCTACACTACCACATATTCCGGGAGACCGGTCGGGAGCTTAGAGCTTGTCCCGGCTGGGGCGGTGCCCCACTGGTGGGAGAGTCCTGGATAGGGGGAAACCCCACTAGCCGATGGTAGGTCGGCGCCGGACCTCGCCATCCAGCGGGGGATGATCACCGCCAACTCCCGAGGAAAAACATGCACTACACTAACGGGACTAATGATCAAAGCAGTTGACGTGCCCAGAAACACTAAAAATCAATCAACCAACCGCCTAGATAGGCACCGAGCGATGGGGCACCGGCGACGGTGGCCAAAGGTTATCCTCTACAGGGGACACTGGCTGGCTGATTCCTCGCCTTTGGCGCGTCCTTGGGGCAGCGGTCTGTCACGCGCAGACAGGAGCGATGGCGACCGCAGCGAATGATTGATTGATGATTGACTGTTAGTGATTCCGGGCGCATCAACTACTAAGGTCATTAGTCCCGTTAGTTTAGTGAATCTTCTTTCATCGGGAGGTTTCTGTGATCTTCCCCCGCAGGATAGTGAGAACCGGCGCCGACCTACCGTCAACTAACGGAGTTTTCCCCAACCAGGTGGCTCCCACCAGCGAAGCACCACCCCAGCCGGGACAAGCTTTAAGCCCTCAAACAGTCTCCCGGTATGTATGGTAGTGTGGTGCATGTTAGTATAAGTGTGTGTGCGTAAGGGATTAGGATAAGACAGTGGTTAGGATAAGACAAAGAAGAGGAATCAAAGATCGCCTGCGGTCCGGGCCCATTCGTTTGGGTAGTTCTCCGGCAATCGCCTGGTGTAGATGGGAGAAACCACGGAAAACGACCGAGCAGAGCAGCCGGCCGCTAGAATTCTCCTCCAGACATCGACTGAATTCGACCTAGCTGAAAAGCTAGCGTTGAAAGTCCTGCCGCCGCCGGGACTCGAACCTAGGACCTCCCGGTCAGAGGTGGAGCAGGAACATCAGTTGATGCACTGAGCTATCGCTCCCGGTGTTTCTTCGTCTGCTGACTCGTCAGCTCCCATGATCACGTGGTGCGTATCTGAGTCTCCTATCATTGGCCTAGAAAATGCGGGTGGGGAAGCGATCGCTAAATGGCAGCTTGGTTCTTACAAATTTTAGTTTTTAACTGAAACTCGGAAGTGGTAGGCAATGAGAAGGTCTTCTGTACGACGCTGCATTCTTCAAGTATCTTGCGCCCAGATGTGCCCGTTCGTTACTAGCTTGCATTGCGGTGTGGACGCTATCATCACTTCATTAGTAGTAAATCAATTATTATAAAACTAGCTGACCCGGCGAACTCTGTTCCACCTTAACAGCCGGTCCCATCTTTTTCTCGCGTCGCACTCACTGTGAGAATGTCGCGTTGCACTCACTGTGCTATCCTTGTTGCACTGCGTACGTGCAAAAACGTGCGTTCTCACACAGGAACGCTGTCGAACGGGATAAACAGTATCCTATGTCCGTCTCCTGGCTCTAAGCTTCCTGCTCACCAAATCGGTACAGCCGTTCTTGAGTTATAAATAGTGTAACTAACACGACTATATATAGATATAACGGCGAACGAAAGGCGGCTATCATTATCGCCTTCTGTTATCAGTGCGGCGTTACAACAATGAGTTACAACAGGCAACAATGACCACTAACATGCGAAATCACGCGAAAACGTGCGAAAACGTGCAAAAACGTGCGTTCTTACACAGAAACGCTGTCGAACGGGATAAACAGTATCCTATGTCCGTCTCCTGGCTCTAAGCTTCCTTCTCACCAATTTTGAGCCAAATCGGTTCAGCCGTTCTTGAGTTATAAATAGTGTAACTAACACGACTTTCTTTTATATATATAGATGATCACAATTTTATGTAACTGTTACCAATAATACGAGAAAGTATGTGCCTCATAGGAGCACTCTTTTGAAAATACTTTTTACAATAAAAATAGGAATAAATAATATATTTCATTTACTTAGCATTTAATATCCATTGTACCAATATTTTGATATGATACATGAAATTACGCAAAAGTAAGGATTAGATTCAACTTCTATCGGACAAATTAATGGTGTTTAGCTGAGGTTCACGAATGGGTTATTTGGATTACATTTATCTTTCCCTAGTCAGAAATTCCTAAAGGAAAACCTATAAATCGACATATCGGTAATTTTTATAGAAATTCAGTCATGGATGCCGTGTTTTTCGCATGTATTGCAATATCGATTTATTGGTATCAAATAATTTCTACTACATCTGCGCTTACAATGGGCAAGTGTATCTCTCCCACGAAGATGGCAATTATGTTTGCAGGTTTACGCTTTTTTCACCGTCTGCTGCCGCCTTATTGCCTGGGTCAGCGAGGGGGCCCGGAAGGCTGCGAAGCGGTAGCTCAGTGCATCAACTGATGTCACTGCAGCGCCTCTGACCGGGAGGTCCTAGATTCGAGTCCTGACGGCGGCGGAATTTTCGGCGCTAGCTTTTCAGCTAGGTCGAATTCAGTCGCTGCCTGGAGGAGAATTCTAGTTGCCGGCTGCTCTGATCGGTAGTTTTCCGTGGTTTCTCCGATCAACACCAGGCGAATGCCGGAGCAGTACCCTACCAAACGGGCCACGGACCGCGCGCGATCTGTCCTTCCTCCTCCTTGTCCTATCCTCTCCCTTTACACACACACTTACACTAAAATGCACTACACTACCACATATTCCGGGAGACCGGTCGGGAGCTTAGAGCTTGTCCCGGCTGGGGCGGTGCCCCGCTGGTGGGAGAGTCCTGGTTGGGGGAAACCCCGCTAGCCGACGGTAGGTCAGCGCCGGATCTCGCCATCCAGCGGGGAAAGATCACCGCCGTCTCGTCGATCACCTTTCGTCAAACTTAAAAGAGATCTTGAAAGTTCTTCGAAATGTACAATTCAGGGGAAAATGGCGTTATTTCTGCATTTTTGTGAACTATTAAATATGTTAATTAAAAAATTAATATTCTTCTTAACTTCCTAACTAGTTCTTTAATATGTAAGAAACCGAAATAGTGACAAAAAGCAATTAGACAGTTATCACAAAGAGATTTTCTTTCTCTTAGATTTCGCTTAGATTTGTGTCAGACACGTGTCGGATGATTATTCAGAAGTTTAGAGTTTTTCTCGGCTGGGACAGTTCCCAGGTAGGGGGTAGTATCTAGAGGGATACCCTCCCCGCAAACCGAAGTGGCCAGCATATCTCACCATCCACTTGAAGAGAAACATTGCCACCTCCAGACTAGCACTTCATGAAACGATGATGTAATTTTTCCCTATAGCTTTTATCCAGTCGACAGCCGGTTACTCTTTACGTCCCAATGGGACGCATTTCGACTATAACCTAGACCAGCACACTTGCGGACTCCTCTGATCTGGGGTCAGCAGAACGCGAGGCCCTCCTCGACAACACCTACAAAGTCAAGGGACAAACAACCATGCCCAAGGCGGGACTCGAATCCGCAACCCTTCGGTCCGAAGCGCTGAGTCGGTACTCGCTCTTAGCCACCTCGGCCATGCAGGTCGGCCAATGATGTAATGAGGGGTATTAATACACGAGTGTGACGTTATGACACGAGCGAGTATCGTAAACGTCACACGAGTGTATTAATACTCATTACAGCGAGTTTCATACGGTACTTTTTCTACGACTATTGTATGTTAAACTTTTAAATTGAATCGTTTTGTGGCAGTTGACATGCAGGATACAGCTAGCGGACAGCTACCCTCGCATACTGCCCCAAGTGACTGTGGTTACTAGTCCGCCTGCGAGGGAGTACTGCGCTAGTCAAATTCAATCAAAGTGAAATTACGATCCATTTTATTTTAAATAATATTACTCGAAAAAATTACTAATAATAAAAGAAATGAAAACTGATAAGTATAATATAATATAAAATGCAATTTTAATGCACACAATGGAACGAAACATAAAATGGAACGATTCTCAATAAATTAAGTGTCAATACTTGGATTGTAAGCTTCTCTGTGATTGGTCAAGAATCTGCAGCCATTAAATGGCAGCGTTATACAATGGGAGTAGAAAAAAAAAATATTCGCAACACTACTGGGACTTCTGACCATAGCAGTTTGTCATAGCAATCACCATAGAAGCACTGAATGATTGATCAATGAATCAGATCAGGATCGAAGGGTCGTGATAGTGGCGTATGGACGCACCAAAGCGGGATTGGAGGGGGATCAGAAGAAATTTGAGCGAGATCTGAGCAGATTGGAAAGGAATTGGAACGAGATCAGAACAGAATCGAAGGGGGTAGGAACAAAACGTTTGGAAACGTATCGCGATCGAAGTAGGGTTTAAGAGTGTCTTGATCGAAACGACGATCGCGAAGGGGGCGAGAAGGCAGGGGCGGGGCCGAGGGGGGCGTGGCGGGACGGTGCAAAGGGGATGCGATGCGGTAGGGGGCCGTTACTGGGATGGTACGGAGGTGGTGGGGGGTCTAGGCGTGGCAGGTGCGTACCGGAAGAGTGATGGAGGAAGGGCAAAGACGAAGCGGGTGAGCGGAGGGGGTGATCGAGGCGGAACTGGAAGGGGACGGAGAAGATGCGGGGCGGTGACGCGAGTGGGGCCGAGCGGGGTGAGGGTTGGGAAGGGGGTGGTGGCCGGGGTGGTGCGGCGGTGCGGGGGCGGTGTGAGGAGCGTGGTGGGTGCGTAGTGTGGGAGTGAGAGAGGAGGGGCGATGGCTTGGCGAGGCAGGTTGGGAGCCGGAAGGGGCGACACGGGGAGGAGCGGAGCGGGGCGGGCGCGGGAGCGATGCGGGAGGCGAAGCATAGGGCGGGGCGAGGGTAGGGTGTGGTGGCAGCGGTGGCAGAGCAGGGGTGGGGGTTGAGGAGGGGGCGGGGTGGGGGTGGGACGGAGTGAGAGTGTTGCTGTAGTGGTGTGGGGAGCGTGGCGGGTGCGCAGTGGGGGAGTGCCGGAGGAGGGGCTAGACGGGGCGGGTTGGGATTCGGAAGGGGTGGCTCTTAGCGGGAAGGGGCAGCTCAGGGCGGAGATGGGCGGGGAGCGGCGGGGAGGGGAGGGACGGGGAGCGGCGGGGAGGGGGGGGGCGGGGAAGGGCGGGGAGGGGCGGGCGCGATGCGGGGGCGAAGGAGAGTGGGGCGGGGCACAGATCGGGGCA
>BLKR01006902.1:0-7500 GCA_011170035.1 Teleogryllus occipitalis | reverse complement strand
CTGAATTCGACCCAGCTGCGCTGTCTAACTAGTATCGAAAATCCGCCTCCATCGGTACTTGATCCCCAGACACACACACACCCCGGTCAGAGTCGCTGCAGAGACCACAGCAACGCTGGTACTGAGCTGAGCGTAGACGGTATGTAAGAGGTCTAAGTATGACTGTTTCACTCTTATCTTGATATGACTACAGCTAGTTAGAATTGTCGTATAAGCATTATGAAATGTATGAAAATTAACTTTCATTGAGTTATTATTAACTCCTATCGCCAACATCATCTTTTTGGCGCTTGCTCAACATGATGTTTGTGAAACACTGGCTTTCTGAATGTCGTTTAAAATCGTTATTATCTGTCAGAAGGGTTTGCATTTTATTTGTTAAAAACCTAAATTATTCAAAAACAACGAAAAATTCATTACAAAAGTCTCGTAAATTGCCAACGTTTCTAAACATTTTTTAGAACACTTGAACTTTGGTTTTTCAAAAATATGATTATATAAATTTAGAAAATAAATGACCAAATAAGGAGAAACATTATTTAGGTATCATTTAACCAACTTAGAAACTTACAATGTCTAAATCGATGCATTTCTCCTGAAAATTGAAGGTCACGAAACAACATTTTAAAAACACCCTTGATTAATCAGCTTTTTGGAAGAGAAAATATCAAGAAAAATAACACAGCATTTTGTTCTATCTGAGAAAATTCCAATAGAAGGAAAACATATTTTGATACAAAATGTCTTTGCTGAAACTCCAAGTGTAAGATAGGCACTTTAATTTGGTCCTACTTAAAATAATTTCTAAAGAAAATTGTATTTAATATGTCAAAAAAGATACATTAATATACATGTTGTCTAAAGAAATGAAACAAAATATTTTTGCCGATCTGGATGACAGGGTGCCTTGGCGACCCTGCCTCGGGAATGATGTATTTTTGTTCATCCTTTCACGCATTATCATCACTTATCGTTTCATTTTCACAGTAACTATAACGTTTACTCCAATAGTAGTCGCTAATGACTTCGTTGTTAATGCGACCTCAAATAACCAATATTCTTCTAATATGTTACAAAAAATATCCTACAAAAAATACTCTTCAAGTGTTGAAACAAAAGATTATGACGTGTTGCTTTGTGATAGCAGACTGATGAAAATGAGATGTTTCACTTCAACGGCCAATGTTTAGGCTAATATCTGAATGCCGAACGTCTTCTCTGTGACTTGCTAACATGTGCAACTGTAACGTGCAGTGGAGATGGCAGACAATGTTCGCAGCCCCAATTTCTGCCCCGCAAGGTGCACACCGCTTATTTCTCGTCCACTCTCACGACAGGAGATTCCGGATAAATGACGACCCGAACTTCTACCACAATGAACGGCATCGCGTTATTTATCCACTTCAAAATCATTGAAACATACAGGAATCGCTTTTGTCATTGTTTTGTCATTTTGTATCAACCTTCTACCAGCGATTGAAATAAATGTGGAGCATCCGATCAGAATCTATTAATTTCATAAGCGCTTTGGTAGAGACGGTGTTATCTGAAATGATTAATCTTTACTACTATGGCCATGCCCTATGCGCGGAAAACCATCAAGCGGATAACCCCGCTGAAGTAAAGATTAACCTTTTGATTTAAAACTTACTCGCTGAAATTTTTGAAATTTGAAATTTTTATTGAGTTCATACATTTTGATCAGTTCCTCGAAATAAAGGTACTCGTCATTCATTGAGGATATTTATTACATCTACTTTGATCTAGATTGATTGTCCTTACTTTCGCATTTCGTTTATCTCACATACGATACTATCCAACTGGATACGGATGTATGTGTTCTTCCTACACCACCTTAAATTTCATATGATATATATTCTATTCCGGGAAGGATACAAGATTTTTTAAATTATATTTTATTTTGCAATTTGTTTGTAAACAAACATTTGGCAAAATTACCTAAATGTACGGAAACTAATACATGACCGCATTTCACTAATGTTACATTATTAATAAAAATTAATTAATTAAAATTTCTACAATAAACAGTTTAAAGGACAAAAGATAAAAGAAAACGAAACAGTTTCAAACTTAATTGAGCATCTGAGCATCTATATCATTTAACAGTCAAAACAAAAATGCATAATTATTGTTTCAATTTATCAGACGTTGTTTTGTTATAATCTCTAGGAAGAATGATTAATCATGTTTCGGAATCTCAAGAAGTAATAATTTCCTTGTTGCCGTTTTCGCGTTATAGTGGACTTATGGGTGGTTATTTTGATACAATGACTTTGCAGGAGGTGCGGCGCTGATGGGGTGTGAGAGTGGACTCTCTCCCTCATAATCATTGATGATATTGATGATGAAAATCATGAGTATCAGTGTCAGTTGCCGAACATTGGTGAATAAGAAGGCTTTTGTTCTTCGTTTACCACGGGGAGATGGTCGTCATGGATGGTTAATGTTCCGTTGATTGATTGATTGATTGATTGAACGCATTGAATGACAACTACTGATGTTATTAGGCCCGTAAGTGTAGTGCACTCTTTCATCGGGAGGTGGCGGTAATCATTCGCCGCTAGATGGCGAGATCTGGTGGCGATCTACAGTCGGCTAGCGGGGCTTCCCTCAACCAGGTATCTACCTCCAGCGGGGCACCGCCCCAGTCGGGGCAAGATCTAATCTCCCGACCGGTCTCGTGGAATATGTAGTAGTGTAGTGCATGTTAGTGTAAGTGTGTGCGTAGGACTAGGAAGAGGAAGAAAAGATCGCGCGCGGTCTTTGGCCCGTTTGTTAGTAGAGGTCTGCATTCTCCGCGATTTTGACCGACCAGCGCTCGCCCGGCCCTCTTCTCTCGACTACACGCGCTCGAGCGTCCTTCGCAGCCGGTTGGAGACTCCCGGTCGCAGGGTTCCCGGGCGAGACTCGAGCCGGTTGTACATAACCGAAAATGGCGATCTGCACCTCGCAAGACTCGGTCGGCACGTCGGAGTAAATATCGAATGCTACGTTCCAGGAAAAGGAAGGGGTATAAATTGGTTTTTTAAATTAACGACCAGTAATTTTCATTTTTCAAAATTTAATTTATAAATAAAATGTAAATGAATTTAAATATAATAAAATATTAAATAACTAAAAAATTCGTCTTCCCGACGTACTGAAGAACCTAGAGTTCTACTGCAGTTCTACCTGTGAATTCAAAGAAATAATATTCACGTTATCGAGTTAAATTCCGTTCTTTGTTATGACTAGACATCGGATGTTTAGAAAATTACATGTTTTATTCTAATGAACATTTGTAAATGTTTTTGCCGTAAATGCAAGAATTATGAAAAATTAACAGTTCTAACGAATATTCATTTTGTTTATTTTCACGTAATTGTATTTTAAGGCATACTTAATTTTCTAAGCTTTTTCTTGAAATTTAATTATATTTTCTTACAGCCTTGTTTAAAAGTTTGCGTTTAAGCCATGTTGACTTTTCCTAATCCTAGTCGTTCAGTATCAAATCTCCATTTTTTGTCTAGTTCTACACCGAGGATGTTATTTGTGTTTGAATTTCATATTCTACATCTTAAGAGACCAAGAGCTTGCCTTTTTCTCTCTTAGACAATTAGAACATTCATTTTTGTCATTTCTAGTAGTATACTAAATTACAATATTTGGTATTTTTCTATTGCTCAGGTATGTTATAAAATCATTAATTTCCCTCTATTTTTTGGTGTAAATACAAATGTTCTGTTAAATTTAGATACAAGGGCAATGAAATATGTTAGTGCCTTTCCCTTTCACTTTTGTATTTTTGTTGCCTTTTTCCTATTTATTTTTTCATTTTTGTGCTTTTCAGTTTTGTAAAATGCAGGTTTTAGTTTACCATCCGATACCTAGTAATAACATATGTGTGGAATACTTACAAAATTATGATGAATCAGTAAGATATCATCCACCTTATCTGACTCCAAGCAGGATCTTTTGCTTGACAACAAGTGCCCAGCAAGGCTAAAATTTCTTTCGCTGGCAGCACTAGTAGCAGGAATACAAAGAACTCTTCTGGCGACAACTGATAGTTTCGGAAAAGCCTCTGCGTGTTTTTTCCACCACTTCAAAATTTCCCCTTCGGCAGAATGGCATTCAGATTTAGTGAGCAAAAGGTATCTATGTAGCTCATCATGAAGGACTTGCCCATCTTCTTCGTCCTCATCCGAACTCCAGTTCAATTTGGACTTCTTAACGGGTTGTTCACTGTTTACTTCACTGTGTTCTGAAAATGTAAGGAAAACATTGGTACTGAATTCTTGTCCCCTTACAATTTGCCCAAGGCTTAGTGAGAAAAGAGTGATTACAGCGAAACTATTTACAGAAAATTCCAATATATTCAGCAAAACTTTATCAAAATGAAATGTGGAAATTTAATACTGCTAACTGAAAAGACTCTCAAAACAGCTGTTGCTACTTTAAGTTACTGATGGCAGAAACCGCACCGTTCCGGTGCTAAAAGTACTGCAGAAGTAGGTGTCAGGTAATAATCGTTCTAAATATTCGTAATATTCATTCTAAGAAGTTGCAGAAGGACACAAATACTTAGTAATTCATTTGTTTGCTAATTTATTTCTAAACAATAAATTAATAAAAAATAACCAATTTATTTCAGTGAAGTAAGCTTACCATTAACTGCCACTTCTGAGCACAATCTCCGAACTTCAGTATAAGCGACTTGCTTTTCTTCAGATGTCAATTTCCTCAAATGTCGCCTTGATGGCCACAGAACCGTGGCAACATAATGCATTTTATCTATGTAGCACTTCTCTCTTACGAAATGCGCTGCTCTCCTTTTAAGTTTTTCCAGAATCTATAAAGGATGGAAACATGCACATAATTTCATTAAAGTAATTTGTTGGCACTTTGAAAATTATCATAATGTTTGAAAATATTACTTACTTCATTGTCGCTGTCTTTTGGTTCACAATGATCCAACAGTCTTCTGTACCAGGGCAACACACGTTCAAGAGTGGTTATTTTTCCCTTTTCTAAATCTAAACTAGCTTCTCTAAAGGGAGTAAGAAAATCTATCAATATTCGCACGCATTCTTCATTAAAATTTTCTAAGAGTTTCGATTGTCTGCGGGATTCTAGAAGCTCTCGAATCTCTTGAATTTGACTTATAATGGAAATGAGCATCAACAATACACTATTCCATCGCGTTACCGCTTCTTGTCTGACGGAGTGTTCCAGTCGCGCCGAGTCACCCGACCTCTTCAAATAGCCTACTATAGCTCTTGCTGATTGTAGACAAGACAATACTTCAGGAGTTTCTTCTTCTAAAAAGTTGTCTTGAAATGTGTGTCGAAGGGCAGTCATGAGGCAGTGGTCAAAACAAGGCAAACGGTTGTAACATTCAAGTGCCTTTTTCATATTAGCTCCTTGGTCGGTAACAAAGTGACATTGTTGAAGGGTATGCCTGTCAATTTCTAGATCGAGCAATCTCTCTTCAATTTCGTGCCGAATGTTCTCTCCTGTCTTCGGCACATCTGGAAATTCATTTGTTACCAAAACTAGTGTGTCTAGGTCCCAGTCATCATTGATATAATGTGATGTCACAGTCAAAAAATGTCTCTTCTTGTAATTGTCAGTCCACAGGTCGGCGTCTAAAGCACACATCTTTTTAGCTATGGCACTTTTTAGTTTGGGAATCATTGTCGCCCGTATTTTGTTGGCCTTTTCTTTGACGTGTCTTGACACGGTGGTAGGATGTGGAAGAACGTCTTCGACATTGACTTTCCCATGTGTGGCGCCAACGTTGATGAGTGTCTGCGAATAGTTTTTGAACCCAATTTTCCCACAAGTATTAAATGGCAGTAAATCCATTCCAATCATATCTACTAATTTATCAACAACACGTTGCTTTACACTGCTCAATACTGTAAGTGCAACTTGCCGGTGATCTGATGCGCAATTGCTTTTGCAGTGCCGAATCATACCTGACGTACTTGACTGGTATGTTAGAACCGTCTCACACGTAGTACACTGTACAAACCCAGCAGGTTCCTGAGTGGCAGCATCCACTACAAGTGAGAACTTCTTCCAAGCTTCACTTTTCCCCTCTTCTGACACGTTTTTCTTTTTTAGGACTAACAAGCCGCTTCTTATTTCTTCCAAAACATTTCTCTTCCGTTCTTGACTAATACGTTTACGAACCTCAGCAACGCTTGGTTGCTCCATAACGCCGACTACACCGCTCAAAACTCAGTCGGAAACTGATTACGAATGAAAAATCCTCCGGTTTCGCGTTCGGCGAGTATGACGATTATACGAGTATGGCGGTTTTTACAGAACTGCGTTTGAAGTAAATCAGCTGTTACGGTGTCGTCCAAACGGAAGGCTCAACGCCATTATGACGTCACTGAAGTGACGTGTAAGGTTCCGATTGGACGGCTCCGTAACACTTGATCAAATTTCAAACGCAGCAATGTAAATATCGCAGTGTTATCGAAATCACTCATTAATAGACATGTCATCAGTAGCTTACCCAATGGGAGGGAGTCTAAAATTGAAACGAAAAATAATCGAGTAATTTAAAAATATTGTACTGTATGTAAATATAATACTACTCAAAACATTTTATTTCGTGAATACATGCTTTTGACGAATTTAACATTATTATGACGAATATAACATATAATTATGTTAAATATTGTGTGTATATAATAGTTAATATATTTCGAATAGTGATAGTATTTCGAATTATTGAAATTCCTTGTGTAGGGCAGCGAGTTGAATAGGCTGATTTGAAGTGGGCGTTGTTGTTTCGCCGACGACTGAGGCGACCAATTCAGAGGCCATGGAGGCTTACATCAACTGTTTCACAACAAATTAGTATGCCCAATGACGATAAGACATTTTTACGCAAGGAAAAATAGTACCTTCTGTTTTGTTTAACATAAACGTTTTTGTCATGTACTCGCGTAATTATGGTCCAATGTTCATTGTGTTTAATATTCCACCTTATTTTCGGATTTGTAAGAAACTTAAATGACATTACCATTGGTACGAAACTAATTATTTTCACTTCACCAATATTTTTGTGCTTTTATATAGCGATGGTACTTATTTTTCCCTTCAATGATTTAGATTCATGAATAGAAAACAGAAATATCAATTTATTTTTTGTAGAGGCTGATGTTTCTACGGTATACACAGATTAGAACAATGGCAACTTATTTTTATTAAATTTAAAATATTTCCAATTTCAAAATCAGAAAGAAAAATTGTTTTTTTTCAACCAATTAATCGTTCAATTGAAATTTTATTTTGTTTCGATAATAATTAATCAATTAGAATTAACTGAAAGAGTTTTGCGATCATTACGCGTGACGACTTTAAATCCCGTAGTTGCGCCGAGCGGCGAAGCGACCGAGCGTCCGTCGCCGGTCGAGCGGTCGAGCGCTCGCCGCAGCTCGAGTCTCGGCGACGCCCGACTGTTTAGGAGATAACCGAGAG
>BLKR01006901.1:0-47874 GCA_011170035.1 Teleogryllus occipitalis | reverse complement strand
GATTTTGATTTCTCTTCATTTTTATGTGATAACTCTAAATCTTTAAAAATCTAAACAATTATCCGACTTTTTTTTTTGCTTGTAACACAAGTTTATGTTCATCCGCGCCAGTTGAATGACTTCTCCTTTGTGCGTTTTATACATTCGCCAACTAGGAGTTTATTGCCTGATGATTTGTTTGAGAGAGTAGTCGTTTTAAGAAAATTCCATTTATTTGAGTTAGAGATATTTTTGATATTGTTGTATACTTGAATATATATAGTTATTGTTCAGAAATTTGCATGACTGTCAATTAATTTATTGTAATTGGCAATAACACTATACCGTTCCAATAAAAAAATATGCAATACAATTATATTTACTGCATTTTGAGGATTTCAAGTATTTTAAATGTATGTATTATTCGAATCAAAAAGTAATGTTTTTTGAGTATGTATTTAAATACTGATTTACAAAGTTTTAGGGCAAAATATTTCAATAGTATTAAATTTTAAGTAATTTGCCCAACCCTGAACCGGGCAAACTACCTTCTATTACCGATCGTGCTCCCGTCCTTTCTGCGAGACGCTCATAGCGAGTATGCTTGTCATCTGCCCTTTATGTATGTTTGATAAGTCTCACTCAAGACGCGAGAAAAATAAGCAAATTTTTGCAGATTCGACAGTGTACTCATTACATAGTTTCGCAGGTGTCAGATATGCCTAAACATCTTGAGTTTGGTCACAGAGGAGACCAAAAGGAAATTAGCAATTGTGAGATACAATTATGCTTTATAATTATTAATTATACAGTATTCTGTTGTACATAACCATCAATTTTAATAAATGGATAGATCTTGACCATGACTATTTTATATTGTCAACGTTCATTTCAGTATACTATATACTATTCTTTTAATGAAATGAAATAAATTTAATAGGTAAGCTTTGACAATTAAATTTTGGTAATGTTTTGAAAGTCCTCACATCGTGATTGCCCCAAGGACGTCGTCGCTACATAATTATTTTGTATTTGAACACAAATCGAACATGTTTAATTATATCAGTTAACTTCAAATTATCCGAGCAAAAATTAATTTATTCATTCGTGCTAAAATATGTTCTTTATTATTACGTATTATTCCTCACACTGTATTGTCATCTGCGATCACTGACAAATGCTACATGAAGACACAGGGTTGCTTTCACTCTAGTTGTCAATATGTTCAGATACCATCCGCCCCAGTCAGGAAGTTCCAGTTACTCGAAGCATTTATTTTAGATGTTGAAACCCTCGCCTTTCCCTAGCTTGAAATAAATAGGAAATAAAACATGAAACATGAATGAACAAACGCGCAGTGGACGAGTGGACGTGGAACGAGAAATATAAAGCGGAGAAGAGCACCGAGTAAGCCAGCCAATCAGTGAACTTGGAGTGAGCATTCGCAACGATATTCGAGAACCACTGTCCCAGTGCCATATCGGATTTGGAAATCCCGGAACCCCTCCCCCATGGCCACTTTAGCCTAGCCCTTCGCGGCGGGCGCTGAAAGAACGCCCGCCCGGTGCCTAGAGGTTCTCACAGAGTAACAACCTGCTCCATGGTTTCACAATGGGCAAACTGAATCAGACCTGTAGAGATATATCAAGATTTTCACCGTGAAATATAAAGATGGAGTCTCACAATTGTTATAAATCTTGGAAACTCAGTCATCGAAGTGAAGATTCGAAGGATTATATAGTACGAGTATATACACTTTACCTTCAATTCCTCTCCATTCGCGTGATTGTGATTATTATTATTATTATTATTATTATTATTATTATTATTATTATTATTATTATTATTATTATTATTATTATTATTATATAATAATAATAAAGTCCTAATGTTTCGTTCTTTTCAAGTATTATATTTCTCTGCTAAGAAAGCAAAGGATAAAAGTCAGAGAACTCAGCAGGGTATTCCAGCGTAGACCAAGACAAAATAAAGAAAAGTTTCTTCAAGAAATATAGCACGTCATACGCAGTTTTTAACTGTTTTTTGACGTTAAATAAATAAATAAATAAAAAGAAAAATGCAAAGAAGTGGAAGAACATAACAACAAAAGGAGACCTAAAGAAATGTTCCGGGTCATTCGAAATATGACCAGGGAGTGTAAACTGGCAATGAGGAATAGGCAGGGACCGGAAAGGTATTAGATACCGGTAAAATACCGGTATTTTACATACCTTTTTCAAATACCTATGTTTTTTTATACCGGTAAAATACCTCTATAGGACGTCTATAACGGTATGGACGTCCATAAAGGTTATAAGGGTATTATACCTGTATTTTCAATGAAAAACAATAGCTTACCATCCATAAATGTCGACTAAATAAGTTATTTTAGTTAATATCTCACAAAATGTTTATTAAACTAATATACTTTTATAATTGTTATTTATTGTTTGAATTATTATTTTGTTCATATATAACACTCGGTTACTAATAATTAACGAAACGCGAATGATTCCACTAATTCTTGTATAGTAAATATAATCTTCACTTCGTCACTGCACAATGTTCTCGCCCACTGAAAACTGCTCACCGCCCTCTTCCTACGCTTGGGCATATCGAATTGCCCTAGTGTAGCACGCAGCCCGCCGAAGAACGCGGCGAGATGTCTGCAGAGGTCAGAAAAGTCACGCTATCAGAACAGCAGTGTGCCAGAGGTGCGACCCTGCTTCCAGCTCAGAAGGGAGACTACACTTGAGCGCGTGCCCTGGCGGCGCTGGGCTTGGATAGAAAGGAGCGCGAAATGAGCAAACATTCAAAACGTGACATGTCCACTTTACTCCTTTTCGAGAAAACGCAAAAATGTTATGTCATCAAAATTATGCAGATGTTTTATTTGTACTTAATTCTGAATTATGTAATAATGATAGCTAAATATATTATTAATATAAAATTTAAATATTCTATGAACTTACATTTAAAGAAAACAACATTTATGTCAACTGGTAAAAAGGAAGCCTGAACATCAACGGAGAAGTGATATACATGGCAGGCGAAGTTAAATACTTATGAATTACAATAACAAATTCTGGATACTGTACAGAAAAACTAAAGAGAGGAATAATTTTAGAAAAAGCAGTGGAAAGAAAATTAGACAAATTCATAAAATATGCAGGCATATCAAGTGATTGATTTCTAAAATTTTAGGTCCCGGAACGCGCTCAAAATGATTTATTGATTTAATAGAAATAATTATATATTTATAATATAATGTAATAATTATCAGCGAGATACAGGAACGCCGTTCCGTCGTGTTCCGTCAGAAATCAAGCCTTGCGTAAGACCAAAATCCAAATAATCGAGAAAATGGTATTTCTAATCCTGTTGTGTGGGTGTAAAAGCTGAACATTGAGATAGGCCGAAAAAAGGAAGATGCTTTTGAAGTATGGACACGGAAGAAAATATTAAGCGTACATGGGAGGGCAAAAAGATAAATGCCGAATTTTGAAAAGAAAACAGAACTTTCTCTAAAAGCCAAAGCCAAAAAATGGAAAATAAAATATTTTGGACATACTATGAGTCGAACAAAATCTCTAGAAAAGGATATTATGCTTGGAATGATAGAATGAAGCGGAAGAAAAGGGTGTAAGTGGCACAATTGGATAACTAATACACAATATCACAAACAAAAGGAAAAAGGCAGTTCGAGTCCGAGTGAGCAATGAACAAATTGCTAGCATCCTATTGCTGTGTATATCCAGATAGGTCTAACAAGGGATGGCTTGCGATCAATGTTCTAGTACTATTTCTCTGCGCGTTCAGACCCGCGAAGAATTGGGACCTGCAGATGAAAGGAGAGATGCTCACAGCCGCTGCTTGACCGGGACTGGAGCCGACGATCGCACTGAACAGTGTGGATACCCGCAGTCTTTCATGCGTACATTCTGCCATTATTAGGGAAGAACGCTGAATTATCGGCGCGTCCCCTCCCAGTTTCGGATAGCAAGAAAAGCGAAGGAATGATGCTCAAGTAATACAAATGCAAATATCAATGTTCAAAATTAAAACATCTTTAAAAAACCTGGTTTAGAAACATCTATCAAGTTCGTGCGGAAGATAATTTTTCGACAGTGGCCGTGATTGTTAATTTATAATTACGATTTAGACAAAACGGCAAAAGAAAGTAAAAAGAATAACAGCGAAACTAAGCATGAAAACTATCGCTTAGGGTCATCTTAAGGAGTCACAACTTCCTCAAATGGGTACAGGAAGATGGGCGAGAGACCTTAAACCTAGAGTGCTTGCGTTGGCCGCCTCTCTGCGTACGGTAGGACATACGTAGGAAATGCCAGAAAAATGGGGTCATTTCTTGGGCTGAAGATAGTCTACTGGATGAGGATGTTACAATCACTGTTCGCTTTATTCGAACACATGTATTGACAGTGGTATAATGCAATATTATATCATATTTTAACTTTTTTATAAAATTGTGATTATCGGTTCTTTCATCCACAACAACTCATCAAGCACATCGATAATAAACATCAGGTTTCATAAATGTTTCGTTTTTTTACGAAATATGTTAATGTGTCTATACAAAATCTGTTTTGAAAATATCAGCATCAATGTTGCATCCCTATTCTCGACACCTCGATGAGGATCGCCGATTTAATACGTTTGCATTCTGATTCCCTAACATGAGGTTTATCAGTGACTGGTATGCTATGTTTTACTAGTAGTATATAAAACTTATAAATTGAATTGCTACCCGATTAAATGTTACTGATAAGCGTGTACGATGTTTAGAAAAATGGTATCTTACTGTAGAAATGTAAAATTTGCCGAACTGTATAACAAAACATAATTTATCCCCCTCATAGACGGATATTCCTCTTCTAGTGTGGTGTTCGTGTCTAAGGGTTAAAGTTGTATTGCTTTCATGACAATTTAATGCATTAAAAAATACATATATATGTCACAATACAAAGATTTACACTACATCCTTTTACATCATCAGTTACGTAGTTTGTATCAAAATGACGCGCCGGGAATTACTTATTCCAATCTTCAAGTTTATACAAATATAACAGAATCATTTTATATCAATATAACGTACTAAGTAAGCTGGGACATGTCACGATTCTTATTAGATTTTCATGTTTGTTACAGTGTTGGATTCAGGATGCATCTCGCCTGCGCGCTATTTTACCACTTTTTCAATTTTGTCCGAAAGTACGAAAACAGTTTTAAAATTTACTTGGGAAAAAGTCATCAGGTGAAGTCTATCAAGGAGACAAACGCCGTTTTGAGATCAAAAATCGAGTCGCAGGATAAAAGAGCTTGTGCGCAATTTCGGCTCATTCTTTCTGGTAATGGAATGATAACGGAAGATCTTAGAAGTAAAATGTATGTAAAATAAGATGTTAGGACATGGAATATTGGTGATATCTACACAATTAGTTCAATTTTCTTTATGAAATCAGTTTCCAAATCGGAATTGATATTTTGAGTAGTGTCTCAAATAACTTTTTGATGGCATTCGAAGGAAGACGGAAATATGTGAACAAGATACATAGTTTTATACGACTATTACAGATGATATGAGACCGTTTGGTTGTGTTACAGCATCACTAGTTTGATAAGTGGAGAAAAATATATTGAGATTGAAAGGGACGAAACCATACACCGACTGCCCGGCTTGCCTGCCTAAGAGCACGGCCTACTCCCGTGCCGCAGGCCGCCGGGTTTGGCCGTTCGGCCGCGTCGAGGGAGCCCCCAAAAGGGTCGGGTGACACAACAAGGGGGGTCAGGTATTTTTCCGAAATTTCACTTTACGCCGCTCCTATTCATCCGATTTGCATGATTGACACGGCGTTGGATTCAGGAAGCACGTCGTCATCGTGCTATAAGCCCACATTGCTTAATTTCTTCCCGGAACTATGAGATCGTTTTAAATTTTTTTTGAAATATTTTTTGAAAAAACGGCATTGTAGCGTGAATTCTATTTTAAAAAGGAGTCCAATGTCGTTTACAGATCGAAAATCGGACAATTTGTTCAGACGTTATCGGTCTAGTACATTTTGCTTATTTTGGTGCTGCCACGTGGTGGCGACAAATGGAACTAGTGTCAGTACATTTAGCCTTAAGAGTGGAGCAGACGAATAGTGAAAGAGCTGTGTCACCTCCATCCTCCCCCCGCTCCACAATCGCGCCGGGGACGGCCATCCCTAGTCGATTTCCTTTGGTGTGAAGGTTTGGTTTCTTTAATAGTAAGGTGATTAAGGTATGGGTATGATTGTTCAAATTGTATGTGGTATATGTAGGTTTGTCGTGGAATTGGTATTGAAGATTCACGCCACTGACGGACGAGAGATGGATTTTGTAGAATAGTGTGTGTGGTATAAAGATAGTTGTATTAAATTCGTGTTTTCCACAAATGTTTGCCTTGTGCCTTGGCCTTTTTTGTTTCTGGTTCTTTCTCTTAGTTTTGTACTTAATGTATTCTGGTTTTCCAGGTTATCCTTGTCTTGGCCCAATTTAATCCGTGTTCAGAAAAGTTTATTTTGAACTTTTACCGTCGTTAAATTATATTATTTTATCAATTTCTAGTGTGGAATTGATATTTTTTACTCTTTGAGGCAATACCTGCTTTCGTTATACCTTCGTAGTTTATTTATACTTATTTTTCGATTAACATGGATTTGAATTATTTGGAACTTTTGTGTTTTTAAACGCTCCTAATGTTTTATTGCTTCGTAATTTAATGTTATTTTTTCGTCCATGTATGGTTTTTTTTACAGAATGTTACAGGCAGTTATTTTTTCATAAAAAATGGGTTTTTGTAATGCAATGCCTATTTCCAGTTTAAAAACTAATTGTAAAATTACAATCTTTTAAGGTAATGTGTTCTACATTAAGCGTTAACGTTAGTATCAATTCAAATATTGCTGAAATTACACGTTTATCAATGGTATATGCGTAGTTTGTTTTTTTATAGTCTGTATATTCGTGTACGTCATATTTTACTTTAATAATTTACTTTCTCTCCACTGTGATGTTATATATTACATATTCCACGTTTTTAGTGTTATTTTTTCTTACTATTTTATTACATCTTAAAACAAAAATCATGAAATATTTGCAGGGTTTTACAGTTGACGATTTCATTGTTAGTAATTTTTTTATTTTTTTGTGAAATTTCATAAATTATCCTTCCTTTAAGCATTATATGGCACGTTAATGTGAAGGTTTTTGTTATTTTTAATATAATAAGCTATGTAATTGCTTACATTTTTAGATTTGTGAACCAAAACTTTAATCACAAAAATAGAAATAAAAATAAAAATGTTTTCTCCTAAACAGAATTTTCCTTGTTAATTTGCCAAGATTATTATGTGTATGTTCTTGATTTGTTTTGTATGCTAATAATAATAATTTGTATCAAAGAAAATATTTTTTATATTGTGTGCATATTTTAAAGGATGTAAGAGTATATTTTTCAGGTCATTGATAAGATGGAATTTTTGCATGTTCACTTAAATTTGTTCTGTGTATTAATGAATAATTAATAACTCTTAAGTAAGATTTATAAATTAATAATATTTCAATTTACTGATTTTATTTTTTCAGGTATATGATTGTTAATAGTTTAATATAGAACCTTTATTCATTACTTTTTAGCTCAATAAAACTTTCTCTAATGGTTCAATAAACTAATTCTAACTATTTCTAACAAATATATTAAGCACATCAATTAAATTGCCTACTTTAGATTATAATTTCTAGGTTTTGATTTTCCACTAACTTTCTAATTGCGATTTTTGTTTTTACTATATTATTGATGATTGTCACTTCCATTGTGTTAAAATTGCAGTATTCATTGTTGTAACAGTTGTCTTTCAAATTTACTTTGGTATTTTAGGATTTATTTCCTGGGGTAAAACACACGTAATGGTGCAATTTTTATAGTGCAAGGTCATTTATATAATATATTTTGCATGATATAACTTTTTTATATTTCATTAAACGTGGTGTTTTTTCAGGTGTAATTGGCGGAAGATTTAATCAGTTATACCCCTCATTTTTCTTTCAGAATTATTTTAACTTTATATCAATGGCATTTACACTATAAAATATGGCTGTTATTCGTTTTTTATTATTTTTTAATGTTTGAACATCACTAGATATTTTGATTTTAGTCTTTTAAAATCACAGCAGGTATTTCCTCTTTTGGCAATACTGAGCTTTGTAAACGTAATAAGATAAAAAATTATTGGAGTGCAAAATACTTGTTTGTTTGTGTATAATTTTTCTTCGTAAAATTTCAAAAGGAATTTGCTCTAATTTCAGAATACATTTTTTAAATTATCAGTTGGTTTGATTTTTTCAAAATAAGTTTTCCTTTTTTTTACATAGTAGCCCAAAAGGGCTATCAAATTTAAGTATGATATTTATTTGCTATTTAATGGTATCAACAGGTTTCAAATTTTGTCTAAAATATTCACGAGTTCTAATGCACAGGTGTATTAAATGATTTCATGTCATTGTGTTGCTAGCTATGATGTAAGCTATTACTAATTATTTTGGCAAGATAATTTTTTCCTATTATATTTCGTTTTTGTAGCTCTTGAATGTACGTACACGTAATAATGAACGTAAAATGACTACTTGTAATTATTTCTAGCTGTGATGTTAGGCAGCTAACCCTTGTTCTCGTTTTCACCTCATTTTTTGATTTCTTTTAATCCTTCAGAGCCATAGGCCTACTGGGGAAAGAGGGCTCTCTAAACATACTCTTGACGAGTCCTTTGCCGAATCGCTAGGTCACTTGGAAGACGGCATACTTGCATTATTACAGTGTGTAATAGATTGCTACTCTAGGATGTTTCTAAATCCTTGTTTTCCTTTTTTTAAATATCTACACATTTCCGAGAGCTACGTGAACTGCGCTATTTATGAGCATTTGCAGATATTGGTTTCCGGCTTTCAAGGCGTTAGACGTTTGGATGCAAGGTGTGCAAAAGCTACCGTCGGTGTACGTACAGGTACAAAAGGAGCTGTTAGAATTGTGGATTAATGGTAGCTCCCAGTCAACCACTTCGACGGTCGGTGGTCGCAATGAACTTACCCTATTCATACGAGTGTGCTTATTATTAAGGTTCATTTTGTTCAGAGTTTTCTGTGTCAAGTTCATACAAGGTTCTAATCTGGTAAATTTCTCCCGGGTTTCTACTTGGAATATATACTGTAAGATAAGATTTATTTAACAATTAACATACCTCGGTGGGAGTAATCGTACATTTTTTCTTATGTAATTTAGATTATCTTGTGCCCATCATACCGCATTAGAGCAATACTACATAAAAATGTTATGTTTCAGGTGTCGTGCATCATCGGAATCACGTTTACCCTTAACCAATAGAAGAAAGCTTACAAAGAGATGTAGGAGAATGATCTCAATTCAGTAGCATTTTAATATCTTTACAACAGTGTAGTTTGCAAATGTTTGTATTAAATAAAAACTAATTATTGTATAATTAATGTAAATGTGTGTATATGTGTAAATATATGCCTTGAATAAAATTACAGGAACAACGCCGAGAAAATGGTTAAAATGGTTACAGAAATTACATGATCGACATAAACAGAAATTGTTTATTTCATATGAAAAGTAACATTATCACTTGTCCTCGCTGAACTCCCAAGTTGTTCAATTTATCTAAAGAAATTAAAGGTTAAATGAAAAAGAAATACCAGCTAGAAGTTGTGACATCTTCCAAATTAATCCCGATTAATCAAGAACATAGGTAAACATATCTATGCAGAATCTAAACAGATTAAAAGATCCACTCGTAAGCGTAGGCTGTTTATGACCTATTGGTAATGGAAGTTTGATGCTATTGAATGTTACACGAGCCTTGCGTTGAGGCACGTCACCTAACGCTGCTGACGTCAGCTGTATTGATACTTCCCCCACATGAGTACCATAACGCTCGTCGTAGATTAACACTATCTTATGCGAAAAGACACGGCGCTAAGAGATCGTGTCTTGTAGATACAGCTCAAGCTAAGACGTACTAAGTCAAGATGACGCGCGTTGGCAAAAAAGCACGTGGCCAAGAGCGCTCGTCTGCCGTTTCACCTAAACTATTAATCTATGACGCGCGTTAACTGACTTATATGCACAAGTGTCTATTCAGCTGACGTCAGCGTTGGGTGACGCGCGTCAACGCAAGGCTCACGTGTCACAATCCTAAAGAATTGCAGCAGACTAGCATTGCCCATAGTTTTTTAATGGTGCCCCACCTAATCCTGTACATTGTGTTATTAATGTACTGTATTTTACATTGCATCAAGTTGGCCAAGCGGTACGACGTAAAGAATTTGGTCGGACCCCAAACGCCGTTGCAATTGAATTGGCGTGATACCAGTTTTAAAAATTGTAATAACGAAGTTTCTGTCGTTAAACTTGTATGTTAGAATGACGAAGGATTTTCGCCGATCTAGCATATTAGTGTTAAAAGTTTTATTCCTCATATACCTAATTTTGTAAGCTATTTACCACCCTTTCCAGAAAAACAGACTTGACTCATTCTGTCAAAGTAGTGGTTCATTCAAGAACGAAAATTTTGAGACCAAGTATTCTATAATCCTCTTGACAAAGAAAATGAAGGATCAATGGCGGTTAATACAATTTGCAACACATCTACGCAAAAACCGTCGATGCGCTGTTTTGATAATCACACCTAGGAGTTTATCAAACAAATTTAAGGTGAAAATTTATAAATTTTCAGATTATTTAGACAAGAAAATAGCTTGGGGAAAAAAGGTACCCATGCAAAAACTCGCACTAACCAGGAGCGACACATCTCAATCACTGTGCGACTTTAAAACGACACATCTCTTGAGACCTGATTTTTAAGAGGAAGACTCACACATTGTTTCTTTCTTCGTTTACAAAATACCTTTGGAGGTTTAAAACTTCTGGATTCCACATACTAGCATCAGTGCATCAGATACGTGCTTAATATCAAAATATACGTAAAATCAAATAGTCTGGACAGTCATTTAAGACTTATCGTACTATTTTTTTCGTTTAATGATAAGGTCAGTTGGCGACTTTTAGAGCAGTTCTTAGAAGCAAAAAGAAAAAAAAGATCATAGAACGAAGGAAAACTGGAAGGGGGAGAAGATCGAAATGGGAGTCATTGACCTTGAAGCTGATTACAGTACTTGTTAATTCATACAAAATGTATTAGTACCATGTTATAGGGCACTAGAAAAGATAAACTAATGTTAAAAGACAATTAGAATGAGTTTATACATAATGTAAGAAAAGGTGTTTTAATCGCTCGTTCCAGATGCCTTACCGTCGAATATTGTTATTAATAAGAGCTAATTTCACTTTCAAATTTACATAGGAATATTCACATAGGGCCATCCAATCTAAGTAGTAAATTATTTATTCATTTCTGCTGAATGTTATATTCTGGTATTTCCTCAAGCACAGACTTAGCAACCTGAGTGGAGTTTCGAAGTACGTATTCCGCGAATTCGTTGTTAAACCTAGCATGTCGAGGTTTATGTAATCCGTACAAGTGTCAAAAGCATCACACTGCTAAGCATCATCAACAAATTCTGGCAAAGAGAGTGTCTTCTTTCAAGTGTGTCGAAAAACTCTGGAGACTCCAAAAACGAGTCTTCTGAGTTTCATAATGAACTTCTCAACGGTTAGAAATATTATTAATAATAAAAATATAGAAAAAGAGATCCAATGGATATCATCGACACAGTGCCAACGTTCTGCATTGCCATGCTGCAAATTTGCATCATGTAAATGAAAGTGGCATTTTCAAACCCTTACGGTGATACGTTAATGACATGAACGTCAAAAGATAAAGAAGAAAATATACTTCCGACGTCGTTGCAGAGTAGCAAGAGTCTCATCGATCTGTAAAATTACGGTTACAAACATTTGTGAGGGAGTTAGACGTTTCTTCTCTAAGCACGTTCACATAATCTAAACACACGTTATATAAGATGTTAGGAAGAGGTATTTGCTGTAAACCGTAGCTCCATGCCAAAGTACTTACTTCGAGCATTTACGGATTTGATCCTTTTGTCACTTTTTTCTAAGAGTATAAACTACAAGTTCGAAGAATAACTAATGTAGATTAATTTGAGAGTGATTCGGCGCGTGTCACGATGGGGCCGTGCATGCATTGCCGATTGCGGAAGATGAGGTCGCGGGTTCGAATCCCGCCTTCTCCGAGGGATTCCCTTTGGAGCTTCGTAATGCAATTTAATGTAATATAACAATTTAAAGTCATATTACAAGATTCATTACGACGTGTCCGGACGAGTCTCGTAACGTATAAGTATTTAAAACTTATAAGTTTCGTTACGAGACCCTTCCAGCGGGAATGTCTCGGAGAAGGAATCCTCCGCCGGGAGTAATCGCGCGTCTGAATCTTCTTCGAAAAGCAAATACATGAGGCCCCATCGGGGGGCGTTTTGCAAAAAGTATTACTGGTTATTATCGCAAGATTCATCAAAATGCTCTCACATGGCATCGCACTGGGACCTCCCAAAGCAGAGCAGACGGGGTTGGGCTGGGCGGAGGTCCCGGAGCACGGGCCAGCCTCGAACCCGAATCCTCCGCTTTGTTAGGTCTCAGTGCTAGCCATGCGCCACCAGGGCACGGGGATAAACCTGGTAATTATTCTATATGAAGTCAACAAGCAGTTACGTACTTGTTCTCGTGGTAAAAATGCCGACATGGTCCAATCCCGAGATACGAACTCGGCAGAATCCGTATACGAAGCAGACACATTGTCACTGTGCTACTGATCACGGCGTACCACGTTCCGCTTATAAGGTACAGGCCTCACTGGAAGCAAACATGCGGCCTCAAAAAAAAAAAAAAGAAAGTTTGCCAGTGTCTTATGGAGAAAGACAGAATGTAGATAAACTAACTTTTATTACTGTTTATCATACTCCAGCGATATAACCCAGAAAAATGTTTTTCTCCCTTTTCTCACATTTGAAACTAAATTATAGCAACGTCACCAGAAAGTATTCTATTAAGTAATACAACAAAGTGAAAAAATATTCTGTCTTGGTCCATAACACACTAGCAACATTTCTTATCTTTTTTAGGGGCCGCGTGTTTGCTTCCAGTGAGGCCTGTACCTTATAAGCGGAACGTGGTACGCCGTGATCAGTAGCACAGTGACAATGTGTCTGCTTCGTATACGGATTCTGCCGAGTTCGTATCTCGGGATTGGACCATGTCGGCATTTTTACCACGAGAACAAGTACGTAACTGCTTGTTGACTTCATATAGAATAATTACCAGGTTTATCCCCGTGCCCTGGTGGCGCATGGCTAGCACTGAGACCTAACAAAGCGGAGGATTCGGGTTCGAGGCTGGCCCGTGCTCCGGGACCTCCGCCCAGCCCAACCCCGTCTGCTCTGCTTTGGGAGGTCCCAGTGCGATGCCATGTGAGGGCATTTTGATGAATTTTGCAATAATAATCAGCAATACTTTTTGCAAAACGCCCCCCGATGGGGCCTCATGTATTTGCTTTTCGAAGAAGATTCAGACGCGCGACGACTCCCGGCGGAGGATTCCTTCTCCGAGACATTCCCGCTGGAAGGGTCTCGTAACGAAACTTATAAGTTTTAAATACTTATACGTTACGAGACTCGTCCGGACACGTCGTAATGAATCTTGTAATATGACTTTAAATTGTTATATTACATTAAATTGCATTACGAAGCTCCAAAGGGAATCCCTCGGAGAAGGCGGGATTCGAACCCGCGACCTCCTCTTCCGCAATCGGCAATGCATGCACGGCCCCATCGTGACACGCGCCGAATCACTCTCAAATTAATCTACATTAGTTATTCTTCGAACTTGTAGTTTATACTCTTAGAAAAAAGTGACAAAAGGATCAAATCCGTAAATGCTCGAAGTAAGTACTTTGGCATGGAGCTACGGTTTACAGCAAATACCTCTTCCTAACATCTTATATAACGTGTGTTTAGATTATGTGAACGTGCTTAGAGAAGAAACGTCTAACTCCCTCACAAATGTTTGTAACCGTAATTTTACAGATCGATGAGACTCTTGCTACTCTGCAACGACGTCGGAAGTATATTTTCTTCTTTATCTTTTGGCGTTCATGTCATTAACGTATCACCGTAAGGGTTGGAAAATGCCACTTTCATTTACATGATGCAAATTTGCAGCTTCCGTGTGCTAAGCATAAACTTTGGCACATATCTGTAGTCACTATTATGTTCTCAATCTTTATTTGAGGAATAAGATGTCTTTCTAAGCACTTGAATAATACGATATGTGCAGTCGCGATATTTAAATACGTAGTGTCTTCACACTGAGCCGACAATTTGAATCTTAATTTCCTTGCTACATTTCACTATACATGCTAATTAATACTTATTACACATTTTACTGCTTTCGTCAATCATCGATTTCTGGAGGCAACCAATTGTTTTAAAATACAAATAATTCTTGATTTGTAGTTTTAAAACTGGAATTATATATTCGCGACATGCCATGCCTCGTGTACATTATTGAATTCGTTTTTATTTATTATTATATTGTTTCAGATTATTTTCATGTAGAATACACTACATTTCTTTAAAAGTATGTGGGATATTTGCGTTATCAATCTTATTTCTTAAATGATGTACGAATTATTCGTAACTTCCGCGTATTAGCAGCCTCTCTCCTATTTACTCTTTCGTACGAACCATTGACGGTTTAATAATAAAGCAGAACGTTGGCGCTGTGTCGATGATATCCATTGGATCTCTTTTTCTATATTTTTATTATTAATAATATTTCTAAGCGTTGAGAAGTTCATTATGAATCTCAGAAGACTCGTTTTTGAAGTCTCCAGAGTTTTTCGTCACACTTAAAAAAAGACACTCTGCCAGAATTTGTTGATGATGCTTAGCAGTGTGATGTTTTTGACACTTGTACGGATTACATAAACCTCGACATGCTAGGTTTAGCAACGAATTCGCGGAATACGAACTTCGAAACTCCACTCAGGTTGCTAAGTCTGTGCTTGAGGAACTACTAAAATATAACATTCAGCAGAAATGAATAAATAATTTACTACTTAGAGTGGATGACCCTATGTGAATATTCCTATGTCAATTTGAAAGTGAAATTAGCTCTTATTAAAATCAAAACTTGACGGTATGGCATCTGGAACGAGCGATTAAAACACCTTCTTTTACATTATGTACAAACACATTCTAATTGTATTTTAACATTAGTTTATCTTTTCTAGTGCCTTATAAGATTGTACTAATATATTTTGTATGGATTAACAAGTACTGTAATCAGCTTCAAGGTCAATGACTCCCATTTCGATCTTCTCCCCCTTCCATTTTCCCCTTCGTTCTATGATTTTTTTTTTTTTTTTTTTCGCTTCTAAGCACTGATCTAAAAGTCGCAAACTGACCTTATCGTTAAACGAAATAAACAATATTATTATAAATCTTAAATGCTATCCAGACTATTTGATTTTACGTATATTTTGATATTAAGCACGAATCTGATGCACTGATGCTAGTATGTGATATCCAGAAGTGTTAAACCTCCTAAGGTATTTTGTAAACGAGAGAAATAATGTGTGTGTCTTCCTCTTAATATCTGGTCTCAAGACCGGAGACGTGTCGTTTTAAAGTCGCACAGCGATTGAGATGTGTCGCTCCTGGTTAGTGCGCGTTTTTGCATGGGTACCTTCTTCCAAGCTATTTTCTTGTCTAAATGATCTGAAAATTTATAAATTTTCACCTTAAATTTGTTTGATAAACTCCTAGGTGTGATTATCAAAACAACACATCGACGGTTTTTGCGTAGATGTGTTGCAAATTGTATTAACCGCCATTGATCCTTCATTTTCTTTGTAGAGAGGATTATAGAATACTTGGTCTCAAAATTTTCGTTCTTGAATGAACCACTACTTTGACAGGATGGGTCAAGTCTTTTTCTGGAAAGGGTGGTAAATAGCTTACAATAATTTAGTATATGAGGAATAAAACTTTTAACACTAATATGCCAGATTGGCGAAATACCTTTGTCATTCTAACATACAAGCTTAACGATAGAAACTTCGTTATTACAATTTTTAAAACTGGTATCACGCCAAGTCAATTGCAACAGCGTTTGGGGTCCGACCAAATTCATTACGTCGTACCGCTTGGCCAAGTTGATGCGATGTAAAATACAGTACATTAATAACACAATGTACAGGATTAGGTGGGGCACCATTAAAAAACTATGGGCAATGCTAATCTGCTGCAATGCTTTAGGATTGTGACACGTGAGCCTTGCGTTGACGCGCGTCACCCAACGCTGTCAGCTGAATAGACACTTGCGCGTATAAGTCAGTTAACGCGCGTCTTAGATTAATAGTTTATGTGAAACTGTAGAATATAGCTCTTGGTGACGCTTTTTTGCCAACGCGCGTCATCTTGACTTAGTACGTCTTAGCTTGAGCTGTATCCACAAGAGACGATCTCTTAGCGACGTGCCTTTTCGCATAAGATAGTGTTAATCTACGACGAACGTTATGGTACTCATGTGGGGGAAGCATCAATACAGCTGACGTCAGCGGCATTAGGTGACGTGCCTCAACGCAAGGCTCGTGTAACATTTAATTGCATCAAACATCCATTATCAATAGGTCATAACCAGCCTACGCTTACGAGTGGACCTTTTAATCTATAAAGATTCTGCATAGATATATTACCCATGTTCTTGATTTATCAGAATTAATTCGGGAGATTTCACAAATTCTAGCCGATATTTTTATTTAACTTTTAATTTCTTTAAATTAAACCACTTGGAATTAAGGGAGAACAAGTGATAATGTTACTTTTCATATGAAATAAACAATTTCTGTTTATGTCTATCCTGTAATTTCTGTAACTATTTTAACCATTTTCTCAGCGTATCTTCCTGTAATTTTATTCAAGGCATATTTACACACACGCACATTAATTATACATTACATTAATTATACATTGTACATTAATTATACAATAATTAGATTTCATTTAATACAAACATTTGCAAGCTACACTGTTGTAAAGATATTAAAATGTCACTGAATTGAGGCCATTATCCTACAACTCTTTGTGGGTTTCTTGTATTGGTTAATGGTAAACGTGATTCCGATGATGCACGACACCTGAAACATAACATTTTTATGTATGTAGTATTGCTCTAATGCGGTATGATGCGCTCGAGGTACTCTAAATTACTTAAGAAAATGTACTATTACTCCCACCGAGTTAAGTTAATTGTAGTTAAATAAATCTTATCTTACAGTATATATTCCGAGTAGAAACCCGGGAGAAATTTACAAGATTAGAACCTGGTATGAACTTACACAGAAAACTCTGAACAAAATGAACCTTAATAATAAGCGCACTTTTAGGAATAGGTTAAGTCCACCGACCTTCGACCACCGACCTTCGTCGAAGTGGTTGACTGGGAGCTACCATTGAGCCACAATTCAAACAGCTTCTTTTCTCCTTGTACACCGACTGTAGCTTTCGCAAATCTTGCAGCCAAATATAATTATTAGGTCTAACGCCTTGAAGGTCAAACCAATTTCTGCAAACCCTCATAAAAAGCGCAGTCCACCTAGCTCTCAGAAATGTGTAGATATTTAAAAAAGGAAAACAATTTAGAAACATCCTAGAGTAGCAAACTATTACATTTTGTAATAATGCAAGTATGCCGTCTTCCAAATGACCTAGCGGTTCGGCAAATCCCTCGTTAAGAGCATGTTTCGAGAGCTCTGCTTCTCCAGTAAGCCTATGGCTGAGAAGGATTAAAAGAAATCAAAAAATTAGGGGAAAACGAGAACAAGGGTAAGCAGCCTAACATCAGAGCTAGAAATAACTAAAAGTAGTTATTTCACGTTCATTATTACGTGTACGTACATCCAAGAGCCACAAAAACGAAGTAGAATAGGAAAAATTATCTTGCTACCAAAATAATTAGTAATAGCTTACATCATGGCATGATGAAACAATGACCTGATGAAATCGTTTAATATATCAGTGCATTAGAATTCGTGAATATTTTAGACAAAAATTCAAACCTGTTAATACCATTAAATAGCAAATAAATACCATACTTAAATTGAAAGTACTTTTTGGGCTACTATGAAAGAAAAAAAGAACCATTTTGAAAAAACTCAAACCAACTGATAATTTTAAAAATGTATCCCTAAATTAGAGCAAATTCCTTTTGAAATTTTATTAAGAAAAATTATACACAGACACACAAGTATTTTGCACTCCAATAATAATTACTCGTATTACTCTAACAAAGCTCAGCAATGCCAAAAGAGGAAATACCTGCTGTGGTTTTAGAAGACTATAATCGAAATGTCTAGTGATGTTCAAACATTAAAAAATAATAAAAAACGAATAACAGCCATATTTTATAGTATAAATGCGATTGATATAAAGTTAAAATAATCCTAATAGAAAAACGAGGGGATATAACTGGTTAAATCTTCCACCAATTACACTTGAAAAACACAACTTTTAATGAGATATCAAAAAAGGGCAAAATATATTCTGTAAATGACCTTGCACTACAAAAATAAAAATTGCACCATGACATGTGTTTTATCCCAGGAAATAAATCCTAAAATACCAAAGTAAATTTGAAAGACAACGAACACTATAATTCTAACGCAATGGAAGTGACAATCATGAGCAATACCATGAGTAAAAACAAAAATCACCCTTAGAAATTTAATGGAAAATCAAAACCTAAAAATAATAATCTAAAGTAGGTAATTTAATTGATGTGCTTAATATATTTATTAGAAATAGTTAGAATGTGTTTATTGAACCATTAGAGAAAGTCTTATCCAGCTAAAAAGTAATCAATAAAGGTTCTGTATAAACTTAATCTTATACCTTAAATAAAAAACAGTAAATGCAAATATTTTTAAGTTTTAAATCTTACCTAAGAGTTATTAATTATTCATTAATTCACAGAACAAATTTAAGTGTACATGCAAAAATTCCATCTTCTCAATGACCTGAAAAATATACTCGCACATCCTTTAAAATATGCACAAAATATAAAAATATTTTCTTTTATACAAATTATTATTATTAGCATACAAAACAATCTCAATAACGCACATCTAATGATCTTGGCAAATTAACAAGGAAAATTCTGTTTAGGAGAAAATATTTTTATTTTTTATTTCTATTTTGGTGATTAAATGTTTGGTACACAAATCTAAAAATGTAAGCAATGACATAAGCTTATTATATTAAAAATAGCTAAAACCTTTACATTAACGTATAATACTTGAAGGAAGGATAATTGATGAAATTTCACAAAAAAATAAACTACAATCAAATCTTTAACTGTAAAACCCTGCAAATATTTCACAATTTTTGTATTTAGATATAAAAAAATAGTAAGAAAAATGTAACGCTAAAACGTTAAATATTCAATATATAACATCACAGTGGAGAGAAAGGAAAATATTAAAGTAAAATAAAACTTACACGAATATACAGACTATAAAAAAAACAACTATGCATATACCCTTGATAATAATTGTAATTTCAGCAATATTTGAATTGATACCAACGTTAACGCTTAATGTAGAACACATTAGCTTAAGTGATAGTAATTTAACAATTGGTTTTTAAACTGGAAATAAGCAGTGCATTACAAAAACCCATTTTTATTGAAAAAATAACTGCCTGTAACATTCTGTAAAATAAACCATACATAGGCGAAAAAATAACATTAAATTATTAAGCAATAAAACATTATGAGCGTTTAAAAACACAAAATTTCCAATTAATTTAACATGTTAATCGAAAAATAAGTATAAATAAACAACGAAGGTATAACGAAAGCAGGTATTGCCTCAAAGAGTAAAACATTTATCAATTCCACACTGAAAATAGTAGATAAAATAATATAATTTAACAACGGTAAAAGTTCAAAATAAACTTTTCTGAACACTGATTAAATTGGGCCAAGATAAGGATAACCTGGAAAACCAGAATACATTAAGTACAAAACTAAGAGAAAGAACCAGAAACAAAAAAGTCCAAGGCAAAAGGCAAACATTTGTGAAAAACACGAATTTACTACTATAACATACAACTATTTTCATACCACACACACCATTCTACGAAAGCCATCTCACGTCCGTCAGTGGCGCGAATCTTCAATACCAATTCCACGACAAACCTACATATACCACATAAAATTTGAACAATCATACCCATACCTTAATCACCTTACTATTAAAGAAACCAAATCTTCACACCAAAGCAAATCGACTAGGGGCGGCCGTCCCCGGCGCGGCCGTGGCGCGGGAGAACGATGGAGGTGACAGCTCTTTCACTCTTCGTCTGCTCCACTCTTACACCAGATTCTGGGTTCCCCGCTGCAGGTGCAGTCATTGCCTTTTAACGGGTTCAATGAACATTTTCTAGGATGCGTGTGAGAACATGGTCAGCAATATTTTGGAAATGCGTCAAGGCTAAAACACCTGTAACAATCCCAATTGAATTAATCTTGAGAAATTTTTAAAGAATAATTTAAATTGCATTTCATATTACATTTATTTTATTTTCTGTTTATAATCTAATATGTACATATATAGGAAAAAATCGTGGTCCGTCCGCCCGTCCGTCCATGGCACGTGCGTCCGTGGGAAGGAGGATGTTTGAGGTGGCATAGAACTCTTTTTACTCTTCGCCTGCTCCCCTCTCAAACCAGTATCTGATGTCCTCATAACAAATTTAGTCATCGCCTGTTGCCGAGTTCACTGTACCGTTTCCGCAATGCGAGCAAGAAAATTTCCTGCAAAACTGCGGAATTGTGTCTGACCTGTAAAAATTCCGAATGAATGTATCTTAAGCACTTTTTGAAGAGCATTTAAAATTGCATATCATATTAATTTATTTTCATTTTACACACGAACTTATATTTACTTATGACTGAGGAAATGTGTGGCAAGTGGTAGAGATCTGTCATGATTACTTGGGAACGGGTAATAGAACTGGATGGAGGAACAGGCGGAAGTGTGTCACGTTTGACGCTACTTTTGGTAAGTATTCACCAATTCTTCACAACTACTAAAATACCTTTATTCCCAGATATTTTCCCCCATAAAATGTGAATTTCATCTAACCAAATCATTCCACCACATTTTTTTATGTGAAGCAATCAAATAACATCCCGTGTAGCTTTACATTCAAATGCAAACTAATTCTACTGCACACATTACATGTGTACAAAAATGCATTATTTTATTGTCCATTTAAAGAAATTACTTAGATTTGCCTAGGCAATGAAATGAGCGCAGCACCTTTCTGTCGTGTTACTTCTAACATCGGAGCTTTGGCAACTTCCCTTGTTTTAGTTCGTGCATTGCAGGTAGAGAATCTCCACGATTGTAACTGCAGTTGGGGGTTCACGACAAAATGCCTCCTGCGTGGCGCAATCTGGGAGCTAGCGTTGAATGCAGTGTAAAATATCTGATGCGTGAATAGGATATTCGCTATGCAATACCTATCATGGTTACAGATTTTCTAAGATCTGTGCGCCAGAAATACATACTGGGAAGTATAACTCCAGTTACATTTGTTAACACTTTCAGTCCTTTTCAGGATTTATGATGCAACATCTAGGTAAGTTCTTTCTCGACAGATCCCACATTCAGAGAGCATACAAATTGAGATTTAGCTGTCCACGTCATATCCCACAAACAATATTGAGAGATTCCTATCTCCACGAGTCTAAACCAACGTCAGTCATTTCACTTCAGTATGTGACCTGACGTCGACCCGTTCCAGCTTGTCATCCCCCACCTGACGGGTAGAAGGACCTTGCTGGATGCTCAAACGCCATTCTTCGCGTTGTGTTGCTTCCAGCTGTCTACTTGGACCTTACAGAGTCGTCGGGCGGATAGGGCAATGAAAGATCAGACTTATGCATCGACCGAGTGACGAATTCTGAACTCGCGATTGGCACAACCGGCAAACCGCCGAGGCAGCAGTCACCCGATAAGCTACGGCCGCACAGCTGGCCAGCTAACCTACGTTCCTGCTCCCACACTAGGTGGCTACAACCCCTCGATCCGGGCGCAATCTTCCTCTAGCCACCTTCATTTGTGCGAGGCACGAGGTACATTTTGTGGCGATTGGATTGCGTCACATTGAAGCCCAAGCCGACGCACCAGGGCTTCTCTTGTGCCTCTGCGAGCTATTTCATACTATCGGGAATAATACCCGTTATACAGAAATTTTGCCAGATGTTTTTTTCTCGACAGTTTCTTTGCATACGCACTACAGTCTCTATGCGCTCAAGCCTTTTTAAATTTGTGCATTCATTCTTGCCTACTATACATTCTCGACATCACGATTACTGAATACTCCATATAAAATGTCCTGCTGCGCCAACCAATGAAAATTCACAAAGCACCTTTCCAACAACACAACCATCTACATCAAAATGCTACGCAAGATAAAACATTGCTAACATACAATAAAACTACCTTGAACAAGACCACCAATTACTACACACTCCTCCAACCAATCAGTCGAGCATCGAAGCAAGCGCATAGATTTCCTGTTTAACCAATTTTAATCATCCTCCACCAACATGCGAATGATCCCATCAGTTCATCAATTTACCCTACCCAGAATCTACTCTTACCACCTCACTCAAACAACCAAATGAGATCAGAACCAAAAAACTTAAGTGTGCATTCTACATCTCTCCCCTTTACCTTTGCAACATGGTCTCTAATTGCAGAAGAGAAACTTCTCCGTTTGTCCCCTGCGTTCTTCCTGGAGAGCCGTACACTCGTGCCGAGGGCGCCAGCGGGAAGTACAGGGCCGCCACAACCCATCTCCCTTTCTTACCCAGCAGCGGCCTCTAATATATTTACACGTTGTAGGCTTGTGCACTGCAAAGAGGGCTCAGAGCAGTAGGGTTGGTACAGAGGCTAGATGATCTGACGCACCCAGAAGGTGGGAGGCGCTACACAGAATTTCCCCTGAAAAAAAGGCACGCCATTTTAATGAAAGAATTTACATTATGGCTAGAGACTTATACTATCAGATAAAACACCCTACAGCTCTGCTCATCAGCATGACATTCTCCCTAAACTAATTATTCATATAAAATTCCATTTAATTCAATTTGCGTAAGTGAGGAATAGAATAGGACATTAAAGTAATAATTTCTTGTTTGAAGATTTATAGTTATTACTTTCTAGCTACCGCTTACGCAGTAGAGAAAATTATGTAATGCTATGCGAAAAATCTTAGAATTTTCTGCAGGAAAACTATTACAGGGCCCTGGCAATGAAAAAGTGAATATCTCAAGTTGCTAAATTTAGAAAAATCCTGTAACACGTTGCGTAGAATCCAGGTTTGTGGTTCCTTGATACCGAAACATCGATTGACGACAAAACGTCTGTCCGTCTGAACAACGCTAGTGGCCAAACCGTCCAGCCGATTTTCTCCAAAATTGATATTCCATAATCAATTTGTCTGATGTTGCGGCCCCTTGAATTTGAAACCGAAATCTTATGTTTTTAGGAGTACTTTACATGAAGTCTCTGGGACATTTTTTATAATTTAAAAAAAGTCTATTGTTTTTTATTATTTTTTGTTGTTGGATAGTCTGAATAAGGTTTAAGAGGATGGTACAGGTCTCATACATTGAAAACTCGAATTTTTTGAAAATTCGAAAAGTTTGAACTTGGGAGAAATGTATAAGATGAAAACATGGGTATAAATTGCCACCCGAAACTGAACAAAATTAACCTTATTAATCATCGTACCTGTATTAACATTACCCTGCCAAAATGCGTCTAAGTGATTGACTACAAACTATCTTATCTACAATATTAACAACTACTTATGTCCCTGAATAGCACAAAAGTAGTTGTACTAACACCTACAGGTAATTTTTCCACGGCTTCCACACTAATATATTTATCACGTTTAAATCAGAAAACCCTCTTCAAACGCCCATTGAAGAAACCTAGCTAACCGACATGTTATGTAGATATTTAACAAAGGATAACAGCATTTAGATACGCCCAGGAGTAGCCAACTATTACTCACTGTAATAATGCAAGTATGCCGTCTTCCAAGTGACCCTGTGGTTCGGCAAAACACTCGTTAGGAGTATGTTTAGAGAGCCCTCCTTCCCCAGTAGGCCTATGGCTCTGAACACAAAGAAAAAATGGTTAAATGTCTAACAGCCCAAAGTTTAAACTAGAAATAACAATTATAGAAGAGCAGTTAATTGACATGATGTATTGCAAATACTTCCAAGAGAGGGAAACGAAATAATAGATTAGTAAAAATTATCGTGCCACCAAATTAATAAATAATATATGTCTACGCAACCAAAAGATGCTGAAATCATTAAATATTCGTGTATTAGACGTCATTAATATATTTGAAATAACAATTGAATACCTAAAAATGAATAGCACAGAAAGCATTAAATTGTAAGACACTTAAGCCACTGTTTAAAAATAATAAAGATGTGAAGTGGTTAAAAAAGAAACTATTTTAAAAAATCTGAAATTTCAAATTACAAGAAATTGCTTTTGAAGTTTTATGAAGAAAAATTACTTGCAGACAAAGAGTGTGAATTGCTTAGCACTCCAATATTACTCTTGGCAATACTGCGCTTTGTTAAAGATATACCTGGTGTGGACCTAGAGTACTAAAAAAATATCTAATGTTCAAGTTAAATCACAGTACAAAACTAAATACCCATAAGACGTTTTGTAGCTTAATTACTATTGACACGATCTTCAAACATTTTTTTAAATATTGGGAACAACTTGTTAAACCTTCCTTCAATTTCACCTGAAAAATACATTGCTCAGATACAATAAACATAAAAATTCTTCCATAACATGCAACTGCTCCCAGACAAATCCTAAAATACCAAATGAAATTTGAAGAACAATTTTAATATTAGATGCGTCTTTGCAATTTTAACACTATCAGTGATCTATAGTGACATACTAAGATGAGAAATATATTAAAAACAAAAATCACCATTAGAAAATTATTGGAAGGTCAAAATCAAAAATAGCAATAGACAGCAGGCAATTAAATATGATATTTATATTTCAGACTAAAATCAAATAAGTAGAAATATTCTTATCTTGCTAAAAGCTGAATAAATAAGTCATTCCAGTGTAATAAACTTAACTATCATATACCTGAAAAATTAAAGACTATGCCAAAATATTTTTAATTCATGAAAGTTACTTAAGAATTATCAATAATTATTAATACAGACAAATATAAGTGAACCAGCAAAAAACGCTCTTATCAATGACCTGGAAAAAGTATATCCACACATTCTACACAATATTTACTCAACATTTGAAAGAATTCTTTCAATGTCGTTACATTTTTGGAAAACCATTCTTAAAATATACGGAAGGGTCACGAGTTATTTACAATCACAAAACCGTTATTTTAACGTGCTAAATAAAACTACACAAAATGATCATTTCATAAAAACCTAGAAATAAATTAAAAATTACAGTCATACAAATCAAACAAATTACGTAAAACCCTGTAAATATTTAATGACAAATATTTAGACATAATAAACTAAAAAATAACTGATGCTAAAAAATTAATTATGCAATACATAAACAATTGTGGGGATAAAGAATACCAGCAAAAACGCACAAATATGTACGTTACAACAAAGCAAATTATGATTATATTCTTGCTAAAATTGCAAGAACAATATTTGATTTGACACTAAAATTAACACTTAATGTACGGCATATTACCTAAAGGTATTTTATACGTTCTTTCATGACTCTCCCCAAACCACGCGTTTGGATGGCATACAAATTGGATCTGTGTTCACGTCATGTCTCTCAAACTCCATTGAGAGATACCTATCTTCACGGGTCTAAACCAACGTCAGGAAGATCATTTGACTTCAATATGCTGCCTGACGTCGACCCGTTCCAGCTTCTGTCACTCCCCCACCCGACAGGTGTAAGGACCTTGCTAGATGCTCAAACGCAATTCTTCGCGTCCTATTTGCTTCTAGCTTCCTAATTGGCCCTTATCGGGTCGTCGGGCGGAAGGCAAGGAAAGATCAGACGGCTACGCGTCTATCGAGGGACGAATGTTGCAGACCTCAGGCAATCGCCCGACACAGCACTCGCTACAAAAGCCACGGCCGCGCAATTTGCAAGAAAACCTCCCTCCTAACTCCAGGAGGCTACAGTCCCACGCTCGGGAGGCTACATGCGAGGTTACGCCACCTGTAGCCACCTTCATTTCTGCGGGCAGGAGGAAAATGTGGCGGTATATGCTGCGGCACCTTTACACCCAACCAGCCGCACCTGAGTCACACTTGCGCCTGGGCGAGGTCTATTCCATACTATCGACCATAATACTCTTCACACCGAACAATGTTGCCACTAGCGGGACACTTCTCGGCAGTTTCTCTGCATACACAGCACATTCCCTATGCACGCAAGCCATTTTACATTTGTGCATTCGTTCTTGACTGCTCTATATTCTCGACATTACGACTTCTGAATACTCTATATAGACAATATCCCACTGCGCCAGTCAATGAAAGAAAATTCCCAGAGCACCTTTGACCGACACACCTCAAACACGCAATATAAAACAGACCTTACATACAACGCAACAAATAACTACATATTCAATCAACCAAGGAAATAAGCATCGAAACAAGGTCAATTTTCTCGTTCAACTAATTTAAATTACCAGTCACCAAATTGATAATCTAACAATTCACCAGAACCCACGTGTACCTTCTCACACAAACAAATAAACTTGCATTAAAAACTTTAGTATGAATTATACACCCCTCTCCATGGTCTCTCTCTAGTATTGCCACTAATTGCTGAAGAGACATTTTCACGCTCGTCCCTAGCCTTCGGCCAATAGAGCCGTACGCTCGAACCCAGGGCGCCAGCGAGCACTTCAGAGCCGCCGCCACCCTCTCCCTCGCTTACCACAGGAGCTACCACAGAGTATATCCACTTGCTCCGCTTGTGCAAGGTCGGTACGGCAGGACGGTTGTCTCACGCACTCAAGTTGAGGGGCTAGGCAGAAGTTACCTGAAACAAATACCAACATTTAATATAAGAATTTACATTATGGTTAGAATTTACATTATGGTGTATTTTCAAATATTTGACCCCTTGCAGCTCTGCACAAGATCATGACCTTTTTCAAAAACCATTCTAATTAAAATCTAATACACAATTTCATTTCACTCGATTTGTAAAAGTGAGGAAAAGAATACATTAGAGTAAAAATTTTCTTGTTTGAAAAAAAACACCAGAAAGGTATAGGTAGGGAAAGGATAAAAGTTGGAAGTTCCTTAGGGGTCCATGAAAACCCTATTTAACATTGCACGTTCGCTGAATGTCATGGCATAAGGAAGGATATTAATGAATGTATGCCCTGCAAATAATCTACACGATCTTAGTTTCAGAATTTTAAAATTTAAGTTTAAAATCATTCTCAGTTATAAAATGATAGGTGTTTACATTATCAATTTGAGTTCGTTGACACAATTTCTTTGCATTAAAAGTATGGTTTTTAGAGTAATTCATGATGCGCGAAAATTTCTGAACTATTTATCACTTTGGGACAAGGAAGTTTTTCTCACAAAGACGAACTTAATGTATTCCACGATTTAATGCTCCCATTTTCTTTAGATCTAATTTTACAATATGTGCATGAAAGAATAGGGGGTTTGGTTATTTCGTCGACAGTACCAATGATGCAAGGTTGCAAATGGTTTAAATTTCACGAAAGCAGACTTGTCATCTAACGTTTTTGGCTGCCATTTCATTCATAATCCAACCAATTTTCGTAAATTAAGGTGAAAAATGATCATCAAAACTTGCGCAGACTACCAATTTCCAAGTATGAACCTCAATCTTGGAGAAACGCTTTTGAAGGTCAAAGTTCTACCAACGCGTCCTTTGATAGGCATGTCCTAACAACCCCTCCAGTTATAGCGAAGAAACAAAACATTTCCGAAGATTTTCGTAAATGAGACAAGGAAGGGTTTCTTGCATCTAGCGATGTAAATAGTTTTCATTAATACCCCAACTTCTACAATATTTTTAGGGAAACTTGTGCCCTAAAACCAACTTTATTAAAATTGAACGGTCGGAACATAAATACGTAGTATATATAATATATTTAAGAAAGTAAACTAACTCGCACTCTGGTAATTAGAATGGAGGCATAAAGATTAAATGTTAGAAACCTTAACTTTTAGGAAATTTCAAGTGATTTGTAGATTTAAATTCGCTCTTTCATTTTCGGACCTAAAATATTTGTTCTTTAATTTTAGATATATTATTAACCTTTAATCAATTTATTGTTTTGTAATTATTTTTCCTTCCCTACCTGTGCCCAAACGCCGCATTAGCACGGTAAAACTCACGTTGTGCACTTTCGTTTGCTAACTATTCAGCATTGGTGAGATTCCTTGCTACGATCCCTTCTTCGTAATCTGACCTTGTAGACGCGCGGCTCGAACCTTACGATACGAGGAAATTGACCTTTTAGCCAAGGTTGATGTCGGGAAGTACGGAAAAGTTTCTCCTATAGTATAAGAAACTATATTTGGATGACTAAACAGAACGCGTAGAACAAAAGGCAAGTAATCTTGCCAATCACATAGGATTTAAAACCATGCTTACTACAACAAAGACTCGCGAGATCTGGTCTATTTTTTACACTTTTGCATCAACAAAATATTCTAAAGAGTTAAGAGTTGTATTTTAGTTTTTCTGGCAAGTTGCGTAGATTTCACTTTATAGCATTTTACACGTAAATTATTATTTTTATGAACACTATATGGGTACACTAAAATCATGAAACTTAAAAAATCACGAATACGATTACAATTTTCTGAAATTCAGAATTTCATATCATAGAATGGAATTAAAATGCATAAAGAAAAATGTATTAGAGACTTACCTTTCAGACATACCGGACATTCTAGACATGTCGCACTAGCCCACAAACTACACGCTCCAGACTCGCCCTTTCCCGGTCGCGACCCGTTCCCAGAAACAAGAAACGCATTCTGAGCAGTGGTCCGCACAAAGGCGGCTACGCTGCGGTTCAACTGAAACAGCGAGTCTGTGGCCAGAGAAAAATGAATGCAAAGAATTTCTACGTGAGTTTATCTGAAAATATTTGGCGCTGTTACTTGACAAAGATGATGGTCTTTGTAATAAATAAACTGTGAGAATGTTATTAGTGTTTCGAATTGGTGCTGTAATTAATGTTAATTAAGGGAAGAACAGTTACATAGAAGTTGTTTCAAATGAATTGCAACCATCATTTCAAAACAAACAATGGGCAATTGGTAGTATATTATATACGTTAAAAAATGTTCGGGTCATTCCACTCAGACAAACATTAAATCTATTAGGGCTACAAGATCGTGCCATAATTATGGAAACGTTTTAATAATTAAAAAATAAGTGAAATATTACTGAATTTATACTAAAATAAAGCTTATACCTTAGGTCTTGAAAGAAACTAAACTTGTGTTATTTCGAACTTGAAACAATACAGCAAAGCTATCGTTCCCTAGTTGGCGAACCTAAATGTGAGTTCACATGTTGCGGAATATCAAAGAACATTTACGAATACGCAATAACTGATTATGCTTTGAACACAATAGAGGGGTTAGGGATATTTTTTATCCAATAAAATATTTATTAATTAATTATATCATTAATACGGAAAAGTAATGATATCGACTCAGTGTATATAACTATAACACTCGACGTAGTAATCATATTCATCAGGTGACAATATCAACAGCTCACTAAAAAAATTGTACGTGTGATTTTGGTCATTAATAATACATTTGTGGTGTAATCGGAAACACGCAAGATCACAGTGCGTGTTGGTGGAAAACTAGAACGCCTGTTCGAAAATTCAGATAACATTATTTGTTGTTAATGTATTTACATAAGCAGAACGGTATGTGAGAATCCGAACACGCATTCCAGTTATCCTCCAACATCACAGATGGCTATGATTTAGACGTAAGTTTCCGAATACACCATTGATCATATATTGATCTCAAAGAGTAACATTTTATAGTGTAAAATCATATGAAAGTATACACGTCTACAAAATATACCATAATTAAACTATAATTTTGTGCATTTCCATCGTACGATAATGTACCATAATTTTATCTCCCCATTCCATAATTCTACTGCATCTGGTAACAAAATTTTTAGGTCTCTCAATTCAGCCAAACTTGAAATGGAACGTCCATTTAAATGAATTGAATACAAAATTAAGTTCATTATGATACGCGTTCAGAATTCTTTCAAATTCAGTCAGCCTTCATACGGCTCGTGTTCCTGACTGAGACATGGTTGAGACATGACATATGCTGGCTGAGGCATTCCCGGCTGAGACATGGCATAATATGCTGGGGAAATACACTTATAGCTCCCAGACTTTTAGATTACAAAAAAGAATTGTACGTATAATAAGCAAATTCACCCACGTGATTCTTGAGAGCCTTTATTTATTAATCTATCAATTTTACCATTACCTTGTCTCTTGATTTACGAATCAGTGCTTTTTGTCAAAAATGGAATACTTAAGGGCGGGAAATTATTATTATTATTATTATTATTATTATTATTATTATTATTATTATTATTATTATTATTATTTCATCTTTTAACTATTAATAGTTAAATTGTTGGAAAGGAATTCTGAAACTCAAGGAAGCGTGCGCAGATGATTTTCTCCCCCATACGTCGCATACAGGTTTTTACTGTTTTTGACTAAATAAATAAATAATTTCATTCGTTTCGCCTTACGGTATCGTGGATTTACTTTCAGGCAAATTGTGCATTTTGTTAATTTTTCTTGAAGAATAGCCCTTTTCATGATAGAATATCACAAGTTGTCACTGGTCAAATGAAGTATTCCGTCTTTTTCGGCCCTTAGTAATAGTTTCACAAGAGGTACAAGAGGAAGTGACCATAACTTTAAAGCCAAGTTATGTATAACCGTAGCGTCTATTAGATCTTTGATAATAAACCTAAACAACAAATTATTTCCCTAGGTGACCAAATATTACAGTGTCTAGCTTCTGGACATTTTGAGCGAACTTGCGAACATCGAACTTTTCGTTCGAGCTCTAAATATTTAACGTTGTTAAATATTACACTTAAAGTGTTATATCATGCATTTACTGATCTTTCTTGCGTCAATGTCTTATTAGTAAACTACTCCACATCAATTATGATATATTGGGGTGACCGAATATGAACGTGAGAGACTGTATCCAAAAACATCGATTTATTAAACTCCTTCCATATTAATTGTTTAACTCTTAGTATTGCATCGTTTCAGGATCTTTCTTTCCTAAATCTTCGCTGATGATCTTTCCAATATATCATGAAATGTAGTTCATTAGCCAAATTTCTTGTCACTTGTCTTGACTGTGGAGCTAAGAAGGTCTATTCCCCAATCAGGGTTAAAGTTGACCTCCCTTCTTTAACACTGGCATTAGGATACATATTTTCTACTCTTTAGGTATCTTGGAATGATATACAATGATTTTCATTAGTTTAGCTATATCTCTAAAGAATACCTCTTAGCCATACTTAAGAGCTCATTCTGTATACCATCCTCGCCCAGTGATTTACTATTTTTCAATTTTTCGTTTATTTCTTTCACTTGTTCTTCCGAACTCTTACATTCTGTGTTCATTTTTTTCTGTTTCTGCGAGATCTACTGCAGTTTTAACTTCGTTAGGGAATAAATCTTTAAAATCTTCCTCCCAAGTAAAGTATATTGTTAGTTCTCATATATTCATTAGTTTCTGTTCTCATAATCCGAATAAATCTCCACATTTGTTTCTGCAACCCAAAGAAGTTGTGATCCAATCTTACCGAAATAATTATAAAAATTAGGATATTCTACCTGTCACCATATGACATGAATAGCTACAAGAATAACATAAGGCATCTCAAAAGTAAATTATTCTTCTTCATAAATTAATAGAGCAATTTTACAATATGGTCTGCACATATCCAACAGCATTTTGAATCTGAGGTACTGGCAAAAGACTGATGATTATAACAAAAACAATAATAATAATAATAATAATAATAATAATAATAATAATAATAATAATAATAATAATAATAATAATGTAATAAATGTAAAATTTATATAAAAGAACTTATGTGATATTTATGTGTATTTATGTATATTTAAGGAAACTATGAATATATGTAAACTGTATATGTATACTGTTCGTAGCAGGTTATGTGATATTGAGAATTGTAAGTCATAAAATTGTAATTATTTGAGAAAACAGTATGTATAAATTGAATATTATTAATATTGAAAAAAAGAATTGAATTATAACATACTTTTTTTAATTTGTTGGTCATTCGTGATAAAGATTAAAATTTAAATGTTTTATTTCGGAATGCAAATTTCTCGTTCATTGCAGTTTTACATATTGCTCGCGCAAGTTTTCTTGATGCACGGGCTCCCTAGTTATCACCCAGTGCCGAATAGCATGGCCCGGTCAGATACTTAGGTTCGGCACGGAACGGTACCTACCAATATACAATGCTGGCAACAACTGCCTCGTACTTTGAAAACAATTGTAGCATTTGGCACGCTTTGTCGTGATAAATCCATGCCCACAGTTGGTACGCCCTTTTAAGCCGTGACGTAGCCAGAGCCCTCCTCTCCCCGCGCCCCCCGCTGTGGAATATTTTTATTTTTTTATTTATTTTACGTCAAAAAACAGTTAAAACTGCGTATGACGTGCTATGGGGAAAAGTGAATTATGGGCACATTTTCAAAATTCTGTGATCCCTACACTAAGTCATATACTACTTAAATTGTGAAGAAAGAAAAAAAACACCCCCCCCCCCCATGTAATAAAATATATTTTCAAGGATAACTAAGCAATAAATTTTGGCTCTTATCCATGTTGTCCTTCGGAATAATACTTCCTGCCGCCACAACATGGAAACGATAATTTGAATAATTGTATTTCCCACTGAATTCAAGAAGACGTGCACAGAAAATGAAGTTACATTTATGTCCAGAAGCAAAACAAGGGGCCATCTCAGCATTTGCTCAATGGATCAGGGAAACTGAACGAAAAACCTGATCGAGATGGGGGTCATTGACCCGGAGGCTGTAGTACAACAGTTGTTACAGGTTGTTTATACACATTTATACGGTCCAAATGGTAAATAATGCATTATGTATCATTGTTAAAATTAATGTTACTTTTCTTGTGATGCTCAGTATAGTCTCTAATTGTATAGAAACAGTTATGCAGCAGAAACGATTTCACTTGAGATTTAAACTTTTCTATTGAATTTAATCGTTTAATGTCATCTGGCAAAGTGTTGTAAAATAATGTACATGTATTGTATGTGAATTTTTTGTAATGAGCTGTTGATACTGTCACTTGCTGAATATGATTTCTATGTCGAGTGTTATAGTAATAGACTTCGGCATTTTCTGAAAATATATTCCCGACCTTAAGCAAGTCATTTTTGACAAAAACCACTGATTCGTAAATAAACAGAAACGGTAATGGTAGAATTCCTAGATTAATGAAGAGAGGGTTACATGAATCACGTGGGTGGGATTTGGTTATTATTCGTACAATTCGTTTTTGTAATCTAAAAGTCTGGGAGCTATAAGATGTATTTCCCCAGAATATTATGCCATATCTCAGGCGGGAATGAACATTCGCGAAATATACACAACGAGCAGTATGAAGGCTGACTGAATTTGCAAGAATTCTGAACGCGTAGAATAATGAACTTAATTTTGTGTTCAATTCATTTAAAAGGACGTTCCACTTAAGGTTTGACTGAATTGAGAGACCTAAAATTGTTGTTGCCTTAACATCAGTCAATGGTACACCGTTCATTTTCAATGGAGTACAGAATTGTTTATTTGAAATGGAAAACTGCATTAAAACCGTTTTCTTGTCGTTTACTATTAATTTGTTATTTCGGAACCAATTTGAAACATCTGATATTGTACTATTTATAGGTTTCTTTATTGCAAAGGATGTTCGTATCATCCGCAAAGAGAACCGTTCTTCCGTTTCGAATCGTCGAGGGCATATCGTTTACGTAAAGTAGGAACAGAATAGGACCTAAAATCGATCCTTGAGGAACTCCACATGCAATGGGCAGAGTCGGAAAGGTGCGTACGTAATGTTCCATCATTCCAGTAAGGTATTTCAACTCTCTGAGATCGTTGTTTAAGGTACGAACATAACCAATCTAGAGCAATACCACGAATTCCATATGAAGGTAAGTTTGAAAGAAAAATGTCATGATCAATGACGTCAAAAGCTTTTGAGAGATCTAAATATTATCCAATAGGTGCCTCGTTTTGATCCAATGATGAGGCGACATCTTTTAAAAAAAGAAAATATAGCTATTTCTGTTGATTTTGATTTTCTAAATCCATGTTGGCAATCTGAAAGCGCGTCGTGTTTACTGAGGAAGGTTTCCATTCGTACATAAAAAAGTCTTTCTAATATTTTTGAAAAAACTGATAGAAGAGAAATGGGCCGATCATTTTTGTTGCCTTTTTTGAAGAGCGGCTTAATTTTGGCTGTTTTGAAAATATCTGGAAACGTTCCGGTGCATAACGATGAATTAAATATGTGAGTTAACGGGTGTATAATGGCATTCGCACAGGTCTTTAACAAAGAATCCGGGAATTCATCTAAACCGGACGAATATTTATTTTTTAGTTTACTGATTATTTTGAGAATTTCATAGGAAGAAGTTTCGGAAACGAACATCGTGTCTAAAATTTTGGGTGTACTGTCTGTTTTTGAATTTTGTGCCTGAAGACCCTTAGTGAGATCGGCAGCAATTCTCGAAAAGTATATCAATAAATATAAATAAAGTATAAATATAAATGAAAAAAGTATATCAATAAATATAAAGAATATCAAGAAAACTTGCGCGTGTAGTACATTTTTTGATGTTGAGAATGTATTACAAGCTGCAGACAAGCTGGAATTATGTAGTGGAGGGGCTGTGTATTGTAAAAGAAGAAAGGTGTCTTGTGCTGACGTTTATGGGAATGGGTGAAACTTGGTTTTGAATTCTTGATTTATTTGCAAAGAAATAATTTCCTAGCTGGTTTCTCACATAAATTACTCTTTTGGGGAAGAATTTTTTTAACGGAATCAGATCAGATCTTGATTTTGTTAGTTTCATGTTATGACCCCAAAGTGTTTGTTCTTAATGTAGATTATCTACGTTAGATAATCTACGTTAACATGTCACAGATAACGTAGTATATCTGTGACATAGAACCCATGCTTTATTTAGTTATTTTAATGTATTAAGTGCAAAATATGTATATAAGCATAAATAACGAGGCAAAATTAACTTCACTAGATAATCTTCAAACAAAATACAAAAAAAATATTTCTAGTAGAAAATTATAATTAACACTGAAATTCCTAATTATTTAGTACTTAAATCATGTAATTGCAAATATGAATGGCTCTAGCTAGAACACATTTCAAAAAAATTAATACCTCTGTCGGACTTCATAACACAACTTAAAAGATTCCAATACATTACAGTAGCGTCTCCTCGATTATGTGTCCTGTGACCAATATCCCTTTCTTGCAACGAAAACACCATAAAATACCAAATTCCCGAGACACCATCATAAATGCCCAAGCCGATCGTGTGCACCGTAGGGACAACCGTTAGTAACTAGCCTCAATCTGGCTTCAGAAAATTTGTCCAAAAGGCGGCTAGTTAACACACCTATATATATCTTACACAGAGGATCAGGCGAAAGTATTTGTCTGACTGCATCTGAAAGAGGAATGTATGATTAAGTGATTTGTACACACAAATCACATAATCATACATTAATACTTAATCATATATTAAGATCGGTGGAAGCATGATGCGAACAGACGAAAGTATTTTGTTTTCTTTGTTGTATTCACTGATTTATCGGAACACTTGAGCATCGTCTCACTTTTAGCACTAATGGTAAAAATTGAAGTTATAGCACGCCACGTATGCAATGAAAGAGCCGCTTTTATTAGTGGCTGTCTAAAGACTTTATTATTGTAGAAAAGAATGAACAAAAAGAAAAAAGCGTGTAACAAAGCCATCAACCACCAAAAACTTAAGCAATGTAACAAAACCATAAAAAACAAATAAGTCAAAATATTAGGACCATTTTAATATTAGGTCACTTCTTAAATTAACAATTGTTACATGGTATTATTATATTAGTACTTGGTAGGATAACCTTCCTGTGGAATCAATTCTTTCAATTTATTCATCATATTTTCAGTATTTATATATGAGCTATCTACAGATATCCATTTTCCCACCAATTTACTATTAAATTCCTCTCTTGTAGATTTTTTTTTTTTTTTTTTTTTTCAGTCGATCTCTCAGTTCGCACCACAATGTTCGATGTGGTTAAGGTCTAAAGACTTCGGAGGTGTTTCCAAGACCTTTGAGCTCAGATAATAAACCTAAACAACAAAGTATTTCCATAGGTGAGCAAATATTAGTGTTAGCCTTATGGACATTTTGAGCAAAATTGCGAACATAGAACTTTTCGTTCGAGCTCTAAACATTTACCTTTTTCACTATCCTTATAAAAAATAACACTAATTTCATGACTATACTGCTAAAGACTGCATTTTCTCTCTCTAAATTTATCATCTGGATTTATCCACTTTTTCGGTACCAGGACCTTGTAACAAGAATTTTTCTGCCGAAAATTCGCCGTTCTTTCGCGCAGCATGTACATCACTTTCTACCGCAGTAGTGGTAGCAGAAAGTAAAAATGGGACAAAGAGACAAAATGGAACAGAGGGGAAAAGGGGACAAAGTGGGACAACGGGAACAAAATGAAACAATGAGGACAAATGGGAAAGGGAGAGAAAGGGACAAAAGGAAACAATGGGGACAAACGGACAAGGGAGCAAAAGGAACAAAAATTTCAGAATTGATTTCTTGACACTAACAAAGGTAAATATCACAGCTTCATGTGTCATTACATTCATTAATAATTTCAAAACTTTTGAACTTTAATATATCTCTACCAAAACGGTTGTAAAGAAATTTTGTGTATATTTATTCCCAAAAATTCTGTTTTGTGGCAATGACATATTTATCCAAAGATTTATGAGCACTAAAATATTTTTAAAGACTCTCAAGCATTTTAACATCCATTGTTATGGATGTGTTCTTAATGCATTGTTCAGATTGTTGCTAAGGAGCTATGCGCATGCTCACTGAAATAAATAACAAACAATATTCATTTGAACACTCCAGGAGTTTTGTTGTGCCTTTTCACTGCTACATTCTGTTGTTATCGTTTCAAACAAAACTGCATTTTCAGTAGATTTATTTGTTTAAATTAATACTTTATATAATCACTTAATACTGTTAAATTACTAGAGTATGAAGAATTTTCTTCTAGTGAGTAGCATGTTTTCTCCTAGACAATTAATCGACAGTTTGACCAATAACACAAAGAAACAAGACAATGGCCAACTTCATTGTAGACACAGAAAGTGTCTCTGGAGGCATGGCAATCATTTTAATTGCATTGCCTAAGACATTTAATTCCAATTTTGTCAAAATCCTTTTTTGATACCAAGCATTATGGTGGGGATCATGAAAGCTGTAATTGTCATGTAGACTCTTACAGTCTTCATGGTGGGATTTTTATTGTTCAATTTTGGGGAGGCCAGGCTCTTCCAATATTTTTTTTAGGGAGTTGGAAGGGCCTGGGCCCTCTAAAGCAGGCGTTCATGTTTCATCAAATCAAGACTTTGTAAGAAACAGCAAGTGCATGACTTTATAAGAAACAACACACATTCATTGAAAAATAAATTTAACTTCATTTAATTTCTCACAAAATCAATGGAAAAAAATTGTTTCTCAAATAACGTCACGTGAAATCTCTTTGACATATTTAATATTACATTTTCTAGTTTTTATACAATACCAATTTTAACACTTTATACATTTTTATATTTCAATTCATTAAATTAAGATTGTTTTCTATTCAGTTCCAATATGGTAGAAAGTTGTTCTGAAGCGTTAATGGTTTGGTATATAGAGATCTCCTAACAAACCTCTTTGGTTTATTCCATATGATCTTTGTTGGAACTTCTTTCCTAACTTGTTTTCGTAACCACCTTTCTAGAACTAATAAAAAACAAGATAGTATCATCCCACACAACAAAAAGGTAAACACTGGCAAAACATCCAAAAGTTCAGCTGCATCATGAGTTCTCTGAGAACATTCATGGCGTTGAGGAATCCACTTTTGTGACAATCTTTGGTCAATTCCAACTTCAGCAAGGCGTAGTAAACTAGAAATACAAAGAGCACGTTGAAAATGAAGTTTAATAAGATAAATGTAGACATCTCTACAAAGAAATATATGAAGGTACATTAATAAAATGAATTCCTAGCAATTGACTCGTCTAACTTGAAATTTATTTTGCTAATTTCAGGAAACATTTTAAATCATTGTCCTGTCATTCCAAAGAACGTTTGGTAAATTTAAAATATAAATCAAAATCTATAAAATAATACATTATGAAATATCTTTTTAAGTGCAGTTGAAATCATGAGCAATTTCCTCATATAATTCAATGATGGCAAACAAAAATTATTCATGACAAAGATCAGGTAACAAATTCATACATCAAAAATTTTGTGGCCTCAAATTCTCAAAAATGTTGTCTGTGGTATTTCTGTTATCACATTTTTTATTATGGGAAGTACACTTTTAATACAGATAGACAACCATCTATTATTACTATTAAATAACTTTCATCATAAAAACTTAATAATTGCACGTAATTTAAAATTTTAATTTATGAGTAGAAAATTTAGTTTATTTTTAATATATTTTTATTTCTAGTAAAAATGTTGTAAAGATACCTCACAGGATTGCTAGTTAAACATACTAACTTTTGTCTTGAAATAAATGGTTCCATTCAGAATAAAACCATTCTTTTACAAAGTAATAACTTTTAGATTTGACACTTTTCCATCAATGAACCAACTGACACAAATTATTACGATATCCCATAATATAAGTTTGTATATTGATTCTACTCACTGAAAGTCAATCAGAGTTTTGTATTCTGAATTTTTCTGAAGACCAAAACTTAAGGGACTGAGAAAATATTTGTCCGGCAGCACTCCTATTTGACAGGCTTCCTCGGCAGTGAAATTCTTAGCAAGAGCATGTTGACAAGAATCCTCTTGACCCATAAACACAAAGTCAGAATTCTTCAAAACCTGTCGTAAACCTTCCACATTTTTTTCTACAAGACGATGTGTTTGTGAACTAAGTTGCGTTTTCCATATTTTCCATTCTAAAGAATTACGTATTGCTTCCTGTTGAGTATAAAGCATTGTTATAAATTTTCAAAGCATACATTTATTACAAATTATCATTTCACTTTAAAAGAAAATTCTTTATTGTACATACTTGAAAGTTTCTTTCACTAAGGCTGCCTTTCACAATTGAAAATTTCCAATTATTATCTATTACATCTTGAAGACTAGCTAGAGGCATTTCATCTTGATTGACTGTTGATGTAGAAGTAAGTTTAGCCCCATACGCAATGTTGACAATGAGAAAAGCAAAAGCAGTTGTCCATTGAAGAATTCTCAAAGGAACATAATGAGGATCATCAGTACCTATGTAACAATAATTGATTCAATATATTATATATTTTCTCATGATGATGATAATAGTCTAATAACACAATTTTATTTACATACCTTGTTGCAAAGAAATTGAAATGTGTACAAAAATATCTGACTGCCTATTATAACAGTCTGAATAATTACCAAACATATGCATTATATACTGTGTGCCTTTTTTTATTAAAATTGATACCAGAATGAAAAGTACTAGTGCTGCCCAGGCAAAAGGAGAATATGGCTGCCGATAGTAATGAAACATTGATACTTTGGCTCCCAAATGGGCATAAATGCGGCGTCTACAATTAAATAAAAATTACACAGAGCTATAGAAAACAAAAGACAGAAAATACCAAAATAGCAATACTTACGGAACATGATGAATTGGGAAGGAAAAACCAATGGCATCCATACGATCACTTACAACAGACACTTCACTTACAGATATATCAGCTTCTCTTCTCTGTAGAATTCCAATGACTCCAGTCCAATTTTGATCATCCTTATCAACACTTCCATATGAATAACCATCCAAATATTGCAAACTATAACTGAAAATATTACTAGATTTTTGTCCAGGGAACATCCCATAATTTATATCAAGTTATAACTCACCTAAAATTTAGAAGTTCTTGAAGTATTAAGAAAGCATTCCCAAAATATCCTCCTGTCACTAAATAAGTATTGTTTTTTCTTTGGATCTGTGTATAAAAATTATTGACCTATCAAATAAATCAGCTGTAATAATAGTTCATGGTTTATATTGCTAAGATCCTAAAGTTTATTCAACACAATTTTATTTTTCTTAAAAATTCAAGAGCAAATAAAGTATTATTATAATACAAACAACTCACAAGAACAGTTATAGCCTGCAGTTGATAGCCATACATATTTTGCCTTTGGATGTACTTGGATTTTCGTGGAAATCCATAAAGTGTTGAAGAATTAGAAGTCCAATTTCCAAACTGCCTCACAATTTTCTGTGCATTTTTGCCGATTTTATACACATCAAGTAACTTCAATGTAAAGTTAAATTCTATTATTATTGTTGTTAAGTATATAGTACAGAAATACATAAAATAATTTTTTATAATGACATACGATTACTTCAACTTGTTAATAGGTTTTCACATCTCACCTTCACATTTTCATTCTCATCAATAAAAGCAATCATGAAATTACTGTCAAAACGAAGGTTTATACGATCCATTATCACCAAAGCTGACTTATAATTTCGATATGAAGTTACAAGTAACCAATTATGTTTTGAAGTAATTTGCTCCATTTCAGAACACTGAATATAAGAAAAGTAATAATGTCAAAAAGCAGCATTGCCATTAAAAATAGGATAGAATAGTCAATTATCAATCAAACAATGAAATATTTCAATATAATTAATTAATTTCAATTTCTTTATTTTCTCTACCTTTAGAAGTAAATTTTCTTCAGCAGTTTTCCCCTCAAATATTAGAATAATTAAATGATTATGGCCTTCTGGAAGAGTTACTGTGGAACACCATTTTCCTAACCAACTAACTTGAAGGGAGATATTGGTTTTCAACATCAGTTTTGTAAATTTCCACCATTTATGATCTGTAAATTGCAATGCTCTGATTATTTGAAGGACTAAAAGACAAAGGCAACCAACCAACAATTTTGTAAAATGTGTGAGTCATACCTTCCTAAAGAGAATGTCACTTTTATTTATGGAAAATATTACCAACTACCATATCTCTTTAAATACCATTGTCATCTATAAGTGTGTTTCGACACTTCTTGCAAAGCTATGAATTATTTAAGTGGGAAACATGACCAACTCACAATAACAAAGGCTTTACCAGGATTAAGTAGCAACATTGCAGATTTCCTAGAAGATTCTGATGAATAGTATGTGGCAGATCCTACTTATCAAACAGGTTGAGAATGATTCAAATGAATCTTTAATCATTCTTCAGGTAATGGCAAGTACAGTATATCAATGTATTAGGCCTATATAGCTACCTTAAAGTTAGTTCTTCAAGATTATTTTCTGTAGTTTATATTGTATAGATTACATCATTCAGAGGAAATAGTATTATAGAAGACATATTGAGAAGAAACTGCCAAATCATATTACATACTTCATTCTCTACTGTGATACTCCTGGTGGCCAAATTGGAATTTGATTGCACTATGTTTATCCTATATACTTCAGAAATTACCCCACCTTGAGGTAATTGACCAGAAGTTCCTCATACCAGGACACTCTTTTCCACCATATGATCAAGATTTTGCAATTCTTGAAAAGGATATTCATACAGTGAAATCAGTGTAAAATTGAGAGATCAAATCAATACAACCCTAAAATCTTTATTTCAGATGAATGGGCAGAAATTATTAAATATTCAAAGAAATTATGGTAAAGTTTTGTTGTCACCAAAATGGAGCAAGAACAGCTTTTCAGTTCTTCAAAGTTAGAGGAAAATATTATCAACTGCGAAATAGGCAGTGATAAAACTAAAGTTAAAGTGGCTTAAAATAAATATGATCCAACTAGAAGACTACCCAAGACAGCTGAAGATAAAACATACATACCTATTTAGAAGACATGCCTTTCATCACAGTCCTTATGACCAGAAAGTAACAAGAAATACAGAAGTTATAAATAGTGTGTTATCGAAAGTACATCCCTACAGGAAGGAAATTATCGATTGAAAGGTCAATTATCTTGTAGCATTCTTTAAGTAGATTCTTTCAGTTCAATGAAAACTTTAAAGGTGACCATAATGCTGAGGCTCACGATTTCACATTCCATTCCATCAATGTAAAATCATAACTTCTTGAAGAAGAGAACAATTGAAAAGAAATACACGAACTCCCAATGAAATCTTTCAGCCCTTGTCATAAAACTTGCTTGTTGTAGGTTCAACTGAAAAATTAAACTTTCCAACTGAAAAATTAAACTAAGAATATATGACCAACAACTTGTATATATGTTTTTCCTGTTTTCTGAAACACCAAACAATAATTTTTATTGTTCGTTAAAATTCCTTCTTTGAAAATATACATTCTTGTTGTAGATTCATAATAATTTTATCTAGACCAATAAAATCTAAACCAATAAAAATAAATTGTGAAGCAATACGGTAATATGGCCAGAATCTTCTTAATTTCAGTTCTGATTTACTAATTTTGTGATAATTGTGGGTTAGTTCCCTTTGGCTATAAGCCCTTCAATGATCCACTTCTAACTATACAATTAGAGACTATACTGATCAACAAAAAGAAACATAATGTTTACTTTAACAAAAACAAGATATAGTATAATGAATTAGTTTACATTTGCATTGTATAATTTTAAAAAAAGACTCAATATGCCTGTAACAAATAATGTACTTCCGGGTCAATGACCCCCATCTCGATCAGGTTTTTGTCCAGTTTCCCTGATCCATTGAGCAAATGTTGAGATGGCCCCTTGATTTGCTTCTGGACGTAAATGTAGCTTCACTATGCGCACGTTTTGTTGAACTTTCCTTTGCTTGTAGTGGTAGTAGAGCTTAGGGTGAGTTTCTATTTTGTAAACAATACAGAAAAATCAAGTCTGTTCGTTTCTTTACTGTTAAAAATAAGTTTTCTATAATTTGGCAACGAAAATATCTAATTTTTGAAATGTTAATCTCTCGCTTTATTAAATTTGTTGTTGTTATTATTATTATTAATCTTTCAACTATTAATAGTTAAATTGTTGGGAAGGGATTCTGAAACTCAAGAAAGCGTGCGCAGATGATTTTCTCCCCCATACGTCACATACAGTTTTTGACTGTTTTTGACTAAATAAATAAAAAAAAATAAAAAAATAAAAAAATAAAAAAATAAAAAAAACTTTTAATGTTCTATCTACAGACTTACCGTTGTACAAACTTGCCCAATGTGATGTTAAGATGAGGATCCGGGAGGAACCAAATTTATTACAAAAACTTTTCACAAACGATACAGCATCTAAGACTTCAGAAGAAGAGTTGCACTGACTCCACATTAAAACTAGAATATAGAACATCCACATTTTTAGTCAACTGATGAGCTCTCTCTCCTGCTAGAATTCCAGATGATACTACAAATCACACTGGATGTAAAATGTACTTGAACATCTGCTTCAGTTCCCTTCAACCTTTCTTCTAAATTTGTTTGCCCCTTTGCCTGCTAAAGAATGTCATCCCCCCATTCAGTGGTAAAATTACCTTTTTATACAGAGCAATTTTGTTGTTGGAAATTGTCTGACAACTCAATGCCTAACGAACCTACTTTACACCTCCTTCATATTGATTATAGATTTTTCACAAAATATTTCTACATCATTAACATGCTATTTTTTTGAAAAGGGTATTCATACAGTGACTTCAATTTAAAATCATTTCTTTTTTTTGCTACACAATCTTCTTCAATACTGCGAGGATTAACATAATCATATATTTGCAAACATATCTTCATTATTATACTTATAATTATTTTCATCATCATCATTATCATCAGTTATTGCAGGATGAAATTCCAGAGAACTGTTCCAGGTTAAACAGTAGGTCTGAAAAGGAAAATATTGATCTTACATATGTTCCTGCAAGGTCCATTTCTTTCTGTGTTTTCCTATATATCTCTACCCCAGTGAGCCGTATTAGAGAGCATTTGAATTCCTACATTGATTTTAAAAGCTTCATGGTTCATCCCAAACAAGCATATTCAAACCAATCAATAGACCCTTTGAAAATCTAGGGGAAAAAAACTATTCATCTGTTTCTACGATTCACTTTCAGCATGTTCAGCAATAACAAATTCTCTTTAGGAAAAACAGCTCAACCAAATCCTAGAATTAAAACTAATTTCTTCAAAGATCTATTGAAACCTCCATAAATTGCAAGCTCAATTTACTAAAACGATCAATATATAAAACTATCTATTCATAAGTTCTCATTCTTTGTATTATCTAAAAATAATAACACTTAAAGGTTGGGATGGGGAGATGTGTATTCTGTGCACATTTTGTTAAATTCTGAGATCCCTACTCTTAACTCATATACAATTTGAATTCTGAATATAGATACAAATGAGCATTTTTGGCAAGAATTGGAAAGAAAATATTCACTCTGGTGTAATAAAAACTATTTTGAACAGCAAATCATTTATAGATTTTTAATCTCTCTAGTTTAGGATGGCTTTCCCAGTTTGCTTCACTCTCTTTCCAGCTGCTACCTATCAGCACAAAAACAAAAATATTTTGTTTTCTCAATTTTTGGGTGTCCAAATAGTATAATTGAAATATGTCTTTAAGAATATCACAGAAGAGTAAAATCCAGTCCCATATGCAAATTGTCATTGAAACATTTGAAGCTGGTCTAGAAACATTGAGTCATTTGAACCTTTCTGAAAATGCACATTTTTGAGGTAATTTATACAGAAAAGTTTTGAGTTTTCGAGAAACTTCATCAAAAATCATTGGAAGCACACATGTGTCCACAAAGGTCATAATGTTTAGAAAACGACCCTATTGTAAATATTCATGATGTGATAGATATTTTTAAAAAAGCTACATTTGTATAATTTAAAAACTAATGGTGCTACAGAATGGTTCAAACTTTCTCATAGTAAACGTTTCTAATTTCTTTGGAGTGGACTGGCTTTATAATCTTGCCCTATCCTCTTGCCAGCTGCCACCTATCGCCACCCAAAGTACATTTAATTGAAATTTTCTTAACTTTTCGATTTCCTAACAGCAGAACTGAAATATTACTTTAAGAATATTAAAGTAAAACCTCATCCTAAATGGAAATTTTTATGGAAAAATTTGGGGCCCTAATTAAGAATATGGCGTTTAAGCATTACTGTAAAGGCAAAATTTGAAGCTCTATTTCACAGAAAATTGTTGAGTTTTCGAAAAATTTCATTTAAAGTTATCTGAAGAACTTCCCCTCACAAATGCAATAGTGTATACAATTTGCTGGAAATGTGCATACTAATGAAGTGAGAGATATTTCAAAAAAATTGCATTTGTGTAATTTTTGAAAAAAACAAAAGAATACCCCAAAATGAACTTCAAGTCATATAAAACAGTGCAATTAGCACTATCCATTGGAAAAGTCTGAAGAAAAAAATTGGAGCCATTTTTGAAAAAATAGCATGTGAGCTTTTTTGAAAATGCGGAATTTTGAGCTCATTTTAATAAAAAACTTTTAAGTTTTCGAGAAACTTTATACGACATCATTTAAAGCACATTTGCTCATGAATGCAATAATGTAAACAAATCGTCTTTAAAGTAAATATTACCAACGTGAGAGCCAACTAAAAAAATCCTTTTTTGTAATTTTTTTAAAAAACAAAAGAATAGAGCGTTACGGCGTTTATGTCATCTCATAGAGTAGTATGAACATTTTTTCGCATTTTCAGAAACGTTCAATCGCCATTTTCTCGAAAATGGCTCCATTTTTTTTTCTTTTTTTTTTTTTTTTTTTTTTGGTTAATGGATAGTGCTAATTGTACTGTTTAATATGACGTTAAGTTTATTTTCGTGTATTCTTTTCTTTTTCAAAAATTACACAAATGTATTTTTAAATATCTATCACGCCGTTAAAATGCACATTTCCATCGATTTGAATACATTATTGCATTTGTGAGTGGAAGTGTTTCAAATGACTTCCAATGAAGGTTTTCGAGAACTCAATAAATTCCTGTGAAAAGAGCTTCAAATTTCGCATTTACAGTAATGCTTAATCGCCATTTTCTTAAAAACGGCTTCAAATTTTTCAATGAAAATTTCTATTTATGACGAGATTTTACTCTTCTTTAATATTCTTGAAGTAATATTTCGGTTGAGCTATTAAGAAAGCAAAAAGTTGAGAAAATGTCACAAAAATGTACTTCGGGCGACGATAGATGGCAGCTGGCTAGAGGATGGAGCAAGACCTTAAAGTTAGTCCACAACAAGGAAATAAGAAAATTTTCCTACGAGAAAGTCTGTGCCAATCTGTAGCACCTCTAGTTTCTCAAAATTTCTTGTAAGAACATACTACAATACACTTAGTGGCATACGTCCGATTTTCACTGTTTTTTTTAAAACTAATTTTTTAAAACTGCTAAAGTTTGAATTTTTTTCGGCGTCTTCCTACAACTAGAAAACTGAAGATAGAGATTTTTCCTTTAAATTAAATTTGTTCTCCATACTTAGTTCTTTCAATAACGTCATGTTATTTTTTGAAACTGTTTTCCTCACTACTCGAGTCGTGAATTTATCGGTTATCACAGCACTTCTCGTGATATTACTTACGGTAATTCCAGAACACTCGTGAAAGCAAAAAGACAGTTGGATGAACTATCAAAGATTTTCAGCACTTATCATGATCCTCGAAAAATTCCTTGCGGTCCCCGGAATAGAATGGCAGTTTGGTCCCCTCGCTTACCATTGCGATATGGACTGGCTGAGGCAGCCGTCGGCTCCTTGAAATTTCATTTAAAACGCTCTTGGGCAAAATTGTACTTCGCTTTCTGAATTGCATAATTTGTTGACAGGTTTAATATATATGTATATATATCTGTGTGTGTGTGTGTGTGTGTGTGTGTGTGTGTGTGTGTGTGTGTGTGTGTGTGTGTGTGTGTGTGTGTGTGTGTGTAACCAACCTCCCTTCTCCTCCATCCTCCCCGCGGAACCACCGTTAGGCATTACATCACGGGGAGTGGATTAGAGTGGCCTAGTCACCAGCCACTTCTCTTCGCCAAAACGTAGGAAGGATCAAACGAGGATCAGTCGACTTCCCTTCTTTCCCTTTCTATTCTCCTCAGCTCAGCTATTATGGTCTGCGCATATGCGCTCACCGCATCCCAGTTGGTTTCTGAAGCGAGCATGCACCCAACCATTGCTTCGGGTGTCAGAGGGTCGATCCCGAGGATACTCATAACGTGCCGTCGCTGCACATGGTATCGCGGGCACTGGAAGAACACATGCTCGGCGTCTTCGACAGCAGGTTCACATAGT
>BLKR01006900.1:9089-47894 GCA_011170035.1 Teleogryllus occipitalis | reverse complement strand
ACATCCATTTCACAAGCTCACATATTCTCATCTTTTCGACATGAATTGAATAAATTCAATACTTTTTAGGAGTAATATTGAAACAATGTAAGTCAATCATGAAAAGTAACCCTTAACTCTAACTGAAGACACAGAACCAACATTTTGAGACATTAAGAGCTGCCGTTTCAGTACATATGGCTAGCGGACTAATATATTTTGCAGAGCAAAACTGTTTTAGAATCTGTCCAAAAATCGTCTCCTGCCCTGTACAGAACCTAATGTAGTGTTGGGTAAATCTTCATATCCTGAGAAACACTATAATATTACTGATATAAGAAAACATCGATCGTACTTTTCTCAGAATGGAAGAACGATTTACACAATGAAGGAATTTCAATAGGATAAATAATAAAATCAACACGCTCTTGTTTGCAGATGATGAGTTTCAGTCACTAATTGTGAAGATGACTCAAGAAGTTAACATTTAAATTACAAAATAGGGCAACGGAATATAATTGTAAAATATCAATCAACAAAAGTAAGACTATGACTTTCAGAGGTAAACAACTCATACGAACAAAAATCGTAATAAACAACATCACTATCAAACAAGTATCCAACTTACAATATTTAGGATGCAACATATCTTAATGACATTGACGTGCAACAAAAAATAGTTAAATTCCAGGCTATCTGCGGCACCAAAAAACAAACATTGGGAATGAAAACTCGAAAAGAAACCAAACTCAAGCTTTATAAAACAATGGCCATACCTACTCTCTTGTATGGACGCGAAATATGGGTAGCAACATCAAGAGAAAACAAGAGAATTGACGCAGAAGAAATGAGATTTCTGAGGTATGCGAAGGGATGCACATTAATGGAACATATTAGAAATGAGGATATAAGAGAATAATTGGGAATTACCAGATTACAAGAAAAGATAAATAAGTATAGAAAAAAACTGGATAGACCATTCACAAAGAATGAACAAGGAGAGATTGCCCAAGCAGACCTATTACTATCTCCCGAAAAGAAAAAGAGAAGTAGGAAGACCAAAGAAGAGAGGGTCTTCTCCAGACAACTTAGCCGGAGCAGGCTAGATCAGCCCAATCCATCCTGATGATGATGATTGATGATGATGATAAAACATATTTAATGTATACAATTTAAAAAGAAATAAAAACATCACTCAGCCAAATTATTATTTTGCTCTCGGCAATAAGCCCTTATTAATAATCTAGCCGGGCAGTTTATTAGCTTTTGAGCCATTGCATTTTCCCGTTCTGAGCAATAATTCCAGCTATAATCCAAATTTTCTGTTAGAAAACTAACATCACTATTTATGCTCCTTGAGTACAAACTTCAAGTTTCTACAAAATTTGACACAAAAATATTTTGAGCCGTTTGGACTCCACTCCACAATCGCTTATTTGCGTATATCAAAACTAGATTTTCCGGGTCATATTCCAGACTTCGAATATATATCTGCCATATACTCCAGGGTTGGCTCAGCAGTCTTAATAGCAGTTAAGGAAATTGTGCACTGTTGCCCCTTCAATACCTCTACTTGCCAATATAGCCTGCAACATAGTAGGTCCCAATGTTTTCAGATATTGTCGTATTCACCTCCGTCAGAGCATTGGCCTCTGCTGCATCATCTGCATTGTGCAGAATAGCTGAGTGTCATCACCAATGGTATCTACTGTATGACGATGAGCCATATCGGGTTCCGCTTTCACAGCATCATCCTCATCCTGTAACCGACTGCCGTCAGTGACTCTTCCATATGAGAAATTTATTCAGATCACACCGAATTCTTTATTTGTCATTCTCACAAGAGAATTCCGGATTCTGGTGCTGACAAGATTATTGACACACCATGTGATGACAGAAAACAAATTATCTACTGAGACCTGGTTTAGCCCCTTTAAATGCAAACATTTGAGGGTGTCTTTGAAGACATTCCACAGATGCTCGAGGGCAAGAAGAGTGGACATATAGGCAGTTAGCAATGGGACGTTGTAGAAATTCTTACGCCTTCTAACAAGCATTGCATTCTCAACGCTCTCTTCCTATCCGAAACTTCATATTCCTGAGTTTATCGCGCATTTCTGCCCTAACAGCAGTGTATCCTTGCGCCACATATCTTTTCTTTATTCCCTGACGTGCATTACTGCGGTCATCTCGCTTCTCTAAGCCATTTGAATAATCAAACAGCGTATCGAAGTCAAGAATATTCAGTAGCCAAACCATCCACCAACAACCGTTGGTAAACTGGTCTCTCCGAATCAAGAAGAGCTACTGTTCGTATGTGCCCCGAACGTTTGCACCTCAAAACTTATGCAGCATGCTTTACCTTTATCTTTGCTTTCCCAGTGGGGCTCACATGATTTTTGGTAAAGGTTTGTTCTTTGAAAAGTTTTCGGTCAAGATTTCATAGACCCACAGAGCAACTTTCCCAAACCATTCAGTATCTGACGCCTTCAAAAAATTGTTATACAAACAATTGAAGAGATGGAATACATTATATAAGACAAAATCCTTGTGAATTCCCAAAAAGAAAAATGGTTGAAGATCATTTGCCTTCCACCCCATCCGGGAGATATGGAGGTGGATGTACATCACCAAGAGTTTCGCCTTCGGCATTAGGGCTTTTTCCCCCTTACCCTTTCCCCAGAAGAGCTGGCATGAGTGATTTTTGCGACTGTAACTTCATTACATAGATCTACAAAAGGAAATTTGTTATCATATGAAATGAAGGCAAATTTTTATCACAGCCTACTTTTAGAATTTATCACAGTCTACGATTTTGCATTCAGATTTCCGTAGTAACTTACCATTTTTCCACCACAGCAAATCCATTTATTACACTAAAAATAAGCCATATTCCATTTCCTTATAAATGGTTTAAGTAAAGCTAGTCTGAAATGCGATGAACACCCACGTCTTTTGTGAACTGCTTCAGAATTTTCTCTGTATAACATGCAGCAAATCTGCCATCAACGAGTCATTCCAGGAAACTTGGTAGCGTTGTTCCTTTGTTCTGATGTCTTGATGTAAACGCTCACCTTGTTCATCACTCACGTCACAAAGGTTATCAGGGTATCTATTAAAATGTCTTTGATTTGGGAAGATCTTTTCCTTCATTTTTGCTGCGCTGATTTGTGGAATTTTTTCAGAGGAACTTAAATACTCCACAGTTCGCCTTACCCATCGTCTTCGCCAAACATTCAAGCTTTCCAAGCTAATACAAGCTTTATATGAAGAGAAGGGAGAAATATGTTGGAATCAACGAGAGGAACATTGATAACGCTGTTTTCCAGGCCCATAAGAAATTTTCTGTATCCGTCTCTTCTTCATATGTGTTGAGACACGCTAGTCAAAACAAAAGTCATTGCATCCCCAGTAATAGCAGTTCCTGAAGGAACGGCTTAGCAATTGGTGATTCGCACAATCATCATTAAAAAAGCTTCCTGTCTCAGAAAATATTCGTGTTCGAGAAAATCTATGAGAGTGATGTGGGACCCCTGATATGTTTAGATACGACTCTGACAGTTGACACGTACGTAAGCATCCTGTCTGATCACCTGCACCCATTCATGTCCATTGTGCATCCTGACAGACTTGGGCAGTTTCAGTAGGACAATGCGACAGCCCACATGTTCTGAATTGCTGCAGAATGGCTCCAGGAACTCTCCTCTGAATTGAAACACTTCCACCGACCACCAAAATCCCTAAACCTGAAAATTATTCAGCATATCTGGGATGACTTGCAACGTGCTGTTCAGAAGAGATCTCCACCCCCTCGTACTTTTACAATTTTATGGACATCCCGGCAGGATTCATGGTGTTAATTACCTCTGGTAGTACTTCCGACATCGAGTCCATGCCATGTCATATTGACAGCATTTTATATATATATATATATATATATATATATATATATATATATATATATATATATATATATATATATTCGCTAATTTGAACGGGGCGCGAGAATCCCGTCACTGTCTGACGTCGGCCGCGTCGAGCGAAACGCTTGTCCACGAATAAGAAATTCGAAAGATAAGCTTGGGAACGAGATCGTGTGATTGGCCGGTATCCGAAAAACGAAGGAAGCCAACGGCAAGAAATTTTTTTCCGTTGAAAGTTGAAGGGGTCTCAGAAAAATCTCGGAGGAGGACGGATCGCTGCGGAACGCGTCTCACAAATCACGTAAAAACCGTTATAAGTGACGGTTAGTGAAGAGAAACCGGTCGCGAGTCGCTAGCAGTGAACTTCACGCGAGATTGTTTCATCCGAATACGGGAAGAGAACGAACATTGTACTCGTTTTTTGTTGATAACTCACAACGGAAAAAAAACGTGTATCAGTGGGAGCGAATTATGTGAATTCAGTGAGGGCTGAATCGGACTCTTTTCCGGCGTACGCCGAACAATTTTCTGCATCGCCGCTACGTCGCATCACCGAAGCAAGGAGCCAAGGCGATAACCATTCCTGAAGACACCGCCAGAGAAGCATTTGTGTTGGGGAAGGAAGACGGGCGCAGAGGCGAGGCCGAGGCACTTCTCGGCCGAGAAAATTGGTACGGAGACGCAGCGGAAGGAGGGGCGGAGGATCGTGGAGGCCAGGCTACCCCGGCGCGTCGCCAGCACGAGCCGTCGCGGCCAGCGCAGCGAGAGCCCCGGAGGTCGCGTAGGGCGCGATCGTCACGTCCCCAAACGCCGAGGCGCCAAGGCGCCGCTCGCAGCACTCGACTAGGCCAGTTCACGTAAAACCCCATTGGAGAAGAGTGAGTACCCGTGCGACAGACGGTTGCAGAAACGAAAGAAATGTAATTGAACGACGCTAAACCACACTGTTTGTTTCTTAAAAGCTTTCAAATATTAGGTATTTCAAGCCACATTTGTGAACGTTGATGTGTGGAACTCTTGAATGAAAGCCATGTTAAGAACAGAAATGATTAATTCACTTTAAACAAGTCACCCAATTAATTAAGTGTTAAAAAGGGGTGTTGTAAATAGTTCGATTAATTTTGCTCTGTGCCGAGTTTTGTTTAAGAAGTAGTGATTGAAGTGTATTATGGATTAATAACCATTTGTCAGGAATGAAAGCATTTCAGAGTAGGAAGGTTCAACTTTGTATTCTTTGGGTCCTTAAGACCAAGGCATGCCTGCACCAAATGGTGTATAAAGTACAATTCATTAAATGAATGATGAAATAAGGTGATTTATTGTGAAGAGAGGTAGCAATAATTGCTCCGAATATTCATTTCCGAGCACGAAGGTCGCGTTCTGTACGTGATTGTTTGTCAAGGGCTATTTTTGTTGAATTTGTGTGTGTGTTTTTGTTTTTGTCATTCCTTGATTGTAGAATATACAGCCTTGTATGCCAGAGCCACAAGTGTTTTGCTTTGAGTATAAACCTGCCCGTATTCCCCACCCAGGTGCATTTTCAGGCATAAGCCTCATCCAGGCAAGCGATTCGAAACAACTCGAGAGGTCTGACGTCGGGACGGCAGTGGACTGTCGAACGACGCCGGTAACGCCCAAGCGATCTCACACATCCTTAGGGCTAACGACTCCTTCTCGCAACAGAGTTGTATTATGCGCGGCGCGTCGGAGGGAAGGCCACGTGTGTTCCGTCGCAATATATATATATATATATATATATATATATATATATATATATATATATATATATATATATATAAGAAAAATGGAACTTTTCAAATTAGTTCCATTTTTCTTCCTCTTAGAAGCAGTTCACCTGGCAAGCTGTTGCAAATGCCCCTCGCACCCTCTCCCGGCCTGAGCTCCCCTCCTGCTGACACCCTCCAATTCGGCGAGAACTCTTACAGAATGGCGATGCGAACGCCCTCGCGGAGGGGAGGAGCACTTCGCGCTACAACTCCCTCCCCACCCCTTCCCTCACCACCACCCACGCTCTGAACCAAAGACATTAAACTAGACTCACTGAGAGTGCTATCGCAGAATAATCTGAAGGCTCCCATTTATAGTGGAGACGTGTGTACCTCATAGACCTCGTTGCGACTGAGCTATGAGCATGTTGTTTGTAATAACTGTATGTTCTTACCGTTTCGTGTCTTATTTAACTGTATGAAAATGTACGTGATATAATATGGTTAAGAGGTGTCCAAGCAATTTTAAATGCACGAAAAAATTAATTGTTCCAAGTTCAAATTCAGTACACAAGGTCGCACAGTTTGACTCTTCAGAACGAAATTTTACGACTCCGTCTCTGTTCTTCCTTGATCAGTAATTAATAGTAACTATTGAAGACCGTTCGAGAGAAAACTTGCGCATCTTATTTTTTTTATATGGCACCTGGTATAGAAACCCTGAATCTAAACATCGTCTATATACATCTAATGTTGTGCTTTTTCATTTTTACTTGCTCCCTACGGAGTAGAGACAAAGATGTGCATTGCTGTGGGAAAAAAAGCCGAATATTTGGCGGAAAATTTTATTATAAGGCCCTGGTAAAGAGCCCTGGTAAAGAAAAAGTAGATACATTCAGTTGCTAAATTTAGAAAAAACCTCTATCACGTGCTGTAGCCAGAATCCGTGTATTGTGGATCCTTGATACCGAAAAAGCGAATTACGGCTAAATATCTGATTTGGTGTGGCCTGTCCATCTGATAGAGTACTTTTCGAGAACATTTGCGTGAAAATACCGGGGGTGAAAGTAAACGCTGTTTTAGCACCACTATTTTATTTTTATTTTTCGGTCCACTCACCCAAAATCAAAGATAATGATGAAAACGCGCGCAATCGCAGAGTCAGATATGAAATCCGCGGGCAATTCATTCACTAAATGCTGACCACGGCCTCCTTCAAATTGTCCTACCACTTGAACTGTCCGTCCATGGAATTGTTGGGGCTCCCTCTGAACCCTCCGAGTAGTCCTCCTCCTCCCTGTAGAGGGAATCATGATGGCGTAGGTTGTCGTGGTGTCTGGTGGAGTGTCGTAGACGACCACCCGGACCCTGAGTCTCGTAGCGTCGCTCACGTCGTTAGGCTGAAGGTGCAGGCCGTGAGAAGGCAATGCTAAGCTCCAGGTGGTGGGGCTTGACGGACTACCCACCAGTTGTGTCAATGGCGCGTCGACTTTTGGAGAGGATTGCTTTTCGGAGTACTCCGGATCCCACTTTAAAAACCGGCGCAAAACTAGATACCACCCGTCAGGTTGCCCAGGTTCCGGCGTTGCCCACGTCGTGTGCTTGAACCACGGACAGGCGAAATGGGGGCTCCCAGCGGCCTGAGCCTTAGTCCAGGTGCCCGCAGTTGAGCTCTCGGATTCGTCGTGGCAGTGGCCCGATACTCTGGGCAAAGAGGAGGGAACTTGTTCCTGGCTCACATGAGTGGCGCATAATTTCGACTCCGTTACTACCCTGAAAAGCTAGGATCTCTGACATGGCAGGGCGGCCCCTACCCATATGGGGAGGTTGCCGGGAGAGCAAACTGCGTTCCGGCTGGATCCGGAACCTGTCAGCGTGCTTTCGCGTCGGCGGGGGATGAGGATAAGAGCCGCAAAAGTCAAGGTACCCACTCCAGGGACTTGTCTCCCTGATGAAGCAAAGATAATGTGGTGTTGTAGACCACAGGGGGTTTCATACATACATGGTTCTCCTTCTTCCCTGAGCACCCCTTGTCGGGTTTCACATTCTCTTTACCTTCCCCACCAGGCAATTTGCACCCGATATTTTCGCCACATGTCCCCTTCCCTGTGCGACTTCCCCATTACGCATTCTCCATTCCATCGAAGACTCTCCCCAAATTGCCGAGATCTCCATCACTTGCCCAAACAGGGGCTGCGCTGCTGTTCTCATGTCGCGCTCCTTTGATGCAGCGGAGTCCCTTAGCAACCCAGACACTATTCGTGCTTGGTCATTGCTCATCCCCCCCTTATCCAAATCTCTTGCGCTGCTTTCTCTTTGGCCTTTCGCCTAGGGTTGCCTTAAGGATAACAATGAATTTCAAGACTTCCGAAATACATTTCAGATTAAATTGTGTATTATTGTACATCTAAATTGTATATCGAATCAATCGTATAACAAGGAAATATTATATCAAGTTACAACTAAATAATAGATCAAGAATAACACAGCACACTTTAAACAACAACAAAAGGGTGGTCACTCTTTTTCTAGGGCAAACTTCCTTGATTTTTCAGGTTAGCGAGGTGACTATCTTATTTTTTCATTACAAAACTTGTAAAAAAATTGGAGGTATTGAGACCGCCGACACGTGTCTGGCGTCACGGGAACCGCTGTCCTCTTGACTGCCGCTTTGAGCGACCTACCTGTGAGCGGCTCCCGCGCGGTCGTCCTCTGACTGGGCAGCTTCTCTGACCAGCGTCAGCATTCCACACAGAATTATTTGAGACGAGCTCAAATCGGGATGGGTTTATTTGCAGAATTGCTTGGCTAGGGAAATGCAAAAGGGCTACCTGGTTTGGAAATGTCTTCATGCACTGCAGTACAAGCACATTTATTGGCACATGGAAGAGGTCCACTATGCGCGCGGACGTCGCAAAGTTACACCGTGGTTGAGGTGCTGCTGCCAAGTGACACGTCGGTCGGAAGGCGCTGCATGAGGTTGACGCCCCTTCTTAGCTGGTCGCCCCTCGAGACGGCGTCGGTCGTAGGCGGAGCGACAAAGAACCCTGCTCCGCGCCCGTGTCGGGTAACTCTTTTCTCGCTTCGGCTTCTCGCGACGCCACGAACTACCGCTATTAGTGGGTTCGGTTCCGCGGCCAAACTTCAAATCCCGGCGTGTTTGCTGACACCGTTCCTCCGTGAATCACGTATCAACTTCTTTTTGTACCGTCACATCTTATATTCTCCTTATTCTCTACCTTCTTTCAGAATTTTCGCTTTTCTTTACTCCTTTCCATCTCTACCTGCTTCGTCCTGCGTCACCTGTGTATTTCTTCCCCGTCACCGCTACTCTTTACTCGCCCCTCTCTTGCTGCTGCTCCCACACGCTCTGATGGCCATGGCCTTGGCTTTGGCCGAGGCCGAGGCCTTGCATGGAGTCTGCTCGCACGTGCTCCCCCTGCCTTCCTGACCTCCCCATCCTCACCTAACCTCACCTCACCGTACTCCCCATCTCCCTGCCCTCCCCGACCATTCGCCCTGTCATGTCTTCTCCCACCCTCTCACGACCTCCACCGTGCTGTCCTGTAGTCTCTTCTCTCTCGACCTGCCTCCTCCTTTCCCGTCCTCTCCCGTACTCCCTCGTCCTCGTGTTCTCCCCAGACCACAACATTTTCTCTGTCTTCCACGTCTTTATCCGTCCACTCCCGTCCTCTCCCGTCCTCTCCCGTCCTCTCCCGTCATCTCCCGTCATCTCCCGTCCACTCCCGTCCACTCCCGTCCACGCCCGTCCACGCCCGTCCACGCCCGTCCACGCCCGTCCACGCCCGTCCACGCCCGTCCACGCCCGTCCACGCCCGTCCACGCCCGTCCACGCCCGTCCACGCCCGTCCACGCCCGTCCACGCCCGTCCACGCCCGTCCACGCCCGTCCACGTCCGTCCACGCCCGTCCACGCCTGTCCACGCCCGTCCACGCCCGGTCCACGCCTGTCCACGCCTGTCCACGCCTGTCCACGCGCCCGTCCACGCCCGTCCACGCCTGCCCACGCCCGTCCACGCCCGTCCACGCCCGTCCACGCCTGTCCACGCCCGTCCACGCCCGTCCACGCCCGTCCACGCCCGTCCACGCCCGTCCACGCCCGTCCACGCCCGTCCACGCGCGTCCACGCGCGTCCACGCCCGTCCACGCCCGTCCACGCCCGTCCACGCCCGTCCACGCCCGTCCACGCCCGTCCACGCCCGTCCACGCCCGTCCACGCCCGTCCACGCCCGTCCACGCCCGTCCACGCCCGTCCACGCCCGTCCTCCTCCAGTCTCTCTCCGTCCTCTCCCCGTCCTCTCCCCGTCACCTCTCCCGTCCTCTCCCCGTCCTCTCCGCTCTCCGTCCTCTCCGTCCACTCTCCCGTCCTCACTGCGTCACTCTCCCCGTCCTCTCCCGTCCTCTCCGTCCTCTCCCGTCCTCTCCGTCCTCTCCGTCCTCTCCGTCCTCTCCCGTCCTCTCCGTCTCTCCGTCCTCTCCCGTCCTCTCCGTCCTCTCCCGTCCTCTCCCGTCCTTCTCCGTTCTCTCCGTCCTCTCCCGTCCTCTCCGTCCTCTCCCGTCCTGCCGATACTCCGTCCTCTCCCGTCCTCTCCCGTCCTCTCCCGTCCTCTCCGTCCTCGTACTCTCCCGTTCTCTCCGTCCTCTCCGTCCTCTCCCCGTCCTCTCCCGTCCTCTCCGTCTCTCGGAAGTCTCTCCGTCCCCGTCCTCCGTCCTCTCGTCCTCTCTCGTCCTCTCCCGTCCTCTCCCGTCTTCTCCGTCGTCTCCCGTCGTCTCCCGTCTTCTCCGTCCTCTCCCGTCCTCTCCCGTCCTCTCCGTCCTCTCCGTCCTCTCCCGTTCTCTCCCGTCCTCTCCCGTTCTCCTCCCGTCCTCTCCCGTCCTCTCCGTCCTCCTCCCGTCCTCTCCCAAAAGCCACTCCGTCCTCTCCCATCCTCTCCGTCTCCTCCGTCTCTCCGTCCTCTCCGTCCTCCTCCCGTCCTCTCCCGTCCTCTCCCGTCCTCTCCCGTCCTCTCCGAAAATCTCTCCCGTCCTCTCCCGTCCTCTCCCGTCCTCTCCGTCCTCTCCCGTCCTCTCCCGTCCTCTCCCGTCCTCTCCGTCCTCTCCCCGTCTCCGTCCTCTCCCGTCCTCTCCCGTCCTCCCCCGTCCTCTCCCGTCCTCTCCCGTCTCTCCCGTCCTATCTCGCCCTCGGCCCCGTCACGACGCGCAAGAAGAAGGATGACGTCGCGATTCTTTGAGCGCCACTTCTCCGGGACGTGGGGGGGAAGTCTCGCCGAATGAGTGCTCCAGGTAACTGCTCCCTTCGCGCGTTGGCAGTATGGCGGCCGGAGGTCGGGAGCTTGAGATACGAGATAATGGAAGCAGACGTTGACTTGGGGAAGCAATAGCTGCCGCTCTAAATTGGTTTGAATAGAAGGACTTAAGAGGGGCAACGTGATAATCGACAAGAATCTGTTTTGAAATTAAGGTTATTTAACTGTTTTATTTAAACTGTTTTATCGCTAAGAGAGCAGAATAACCTTTGAATATAACTTCAGAGAATAACTCAAAAATTAAAATTTTAAGCTAGTACCTTTATTCTATAAAAATATTATAAATAAAGTAAGAATAATACCGACATATTAACTGTCATTGAACTTTATCTCTAAATGTATGTCCGAAAGGAACACATCTACACGCGTTAAACAGAGAAATTGAGATTTGTCAAGGTTTTTTCTAGGATGTCACGCCAATATAATAATCAAAATAATTGTGGTCTGTTTTTTGTGTGAATGCTCCATTTCCTAGCAATAACTCAATTCCAAAGAGGCGCGTTATAATTGTGAATCTGAATTACTGTGATAGGTGTATGATTAATTCACATTTGCAGTTGTCAGGTTCATGTAATTCTCAATAGATGGCTTCTATTGGCGACTGCTTAAATTTAATACATTAATCAATTAATTGAACTTTAAAGCTTTTATGATGATAGAATTCTTACATTTGACATCTGAGATGATGCCACATTGATCAATATCACACAATTTCATGACATTTTACACCCGCTAAAGAAAAGAAAACTTATTTACAATATACAAATTTGATGTTGGTGAATATTCATAATATAATTACTTGAATAATTTATTAATGTCTGAATAATTATTAATTTAAGTGTATGGTGTCAAAATTGTACGTAACAATAGAATATTGCAATCTTCGGGATAATGTCGTTTTTCAAATTACAATTGAGCCCATAAAAATCCAGAACAAGAGACAATTAAACATTAAAACTTTGAAGTTTGAAAGTTTATATTCCCAGTAGATTACATCTTAGATGTAAGCTACAACGTCTTAAACGGAATAAAAAGTAGGTTTTCTTAATTCTATTATCATTAGATATCTCTATCATTTTCTACATACTCGATACATGTTTCCCCATACTTTTTCAGATATACTTACGATCACTACTTGTAAAACCAACTTTATAAGAGCAACACGTATAATCACGATCCGTATAAGAGGACAAACGAAAACATAGCCGAAAATTAGCTAGGAATGTTTATTTTTCTCTAATTTTCCAACCGCCTGACAATCTTCAGCGGTTCACATCAACCAATGAACAGTCGATTCTTCCATTACTATCACACTTACCTCTTTGAAACCATTTTTGTAATCATAGATGCCCACGTGACTTCATTCAAATTGTCGTTGGAATCGGAAGCACTTCCAACTCTCCCAACAGTTGCAAATGGGCCTTTCCTTCAGAATTACCTCAACGAACAAGGGTTTCACCAACTCCTTCTTCAGACTCACACCAATTCATCTGTCGCATTACATACTACTTCGAGAATACTCTTCAGGAATATTCATTTTGAATTACAGCAAGGGATATAAACAACGTGGCATAAATTAGGAAGAAATTAAATTAAACCTGCGATATTTTTACACCTAAGTTTCACCTTCAATATTTTGTGCATTTTAACGGCTGCATCGTATAAATCTGATTAGACTTCCAAATCCCTTAACGCAGTTTTTTTAAAGTACAGGAAACTGTTGGGCAAATGTATGCGCACCAATTTCCATATTCATCCGCGCTTGGTGCAGGGGTGAACTATTTTGACAGAGTATAAAATTTATACCTTGCGCAGCGTCACCCGTAGCTTCGCGAGTGCTTTGCAATTCTACGTGGGAAAGAGGATCTGTTAGACCAGCTGGGGCGAAAACGATTGCTTTAAATGTTCTCAGGTAAGGCAGCAAGCTTCTATTCTAAAATTGTTGAACGTAATTAAGACGTAGATTGTAAAACGGTATAATACGGTAAAAGTCATTAACATTTGCGATTCCGATTCCATGTTTTTGAGACCCATTTTTACCTAATTTCAAAATGTTTGCAAAAAGTTTCAGATAATAAAACAGGTGATAGAGCAGCAAAGTAACACATATTCCAAATTAATTAAACCACACAGCTTTCCATAATGATATAATAATCATTTTTAAACACAAAATAATAGAAACAAAATACAATATGCAGTAAGTGCACAAAATCAAAGGATCTGCATCATTGTAAAATGCCCACCTGCTGCTACACAGTAGAGTAATACACAGATGGACAAATATACTTTGAAAATGTTTTCGGGGGCTGAAACTAACAATAATGGAATTGGAATATAATTTCTATCTCAATTTTGAGATGGTTTATTTATATTTGGAGAGGTTAGCATACATTAACAACTTTTACTATGGAAGGTGGGTTTTTAGCCAGCAGAAAATTTATATTTAAAAAATAATTTGCATATTTAATATTATGCATTTTTTCTTTCACATTCAAGTCAAACACTTTGGGATATTTTCTTTATATAATTCACCACCATCCAGTCTTGCTTTGTTACTGCTGCAGCAAACCATTTTTCTGAAACTTATCACAAGCCATTCCTAGGTTATAAATGAAGTTTTCATGTGAGTCAAGCTAATGTCTTTTACCTCACCCTATCTTGTTTTTAAAGTTCATCCACTTATCTACATTCCACTTCACATTCACGTAGTTCAATATTACGTCCTTTTATTAAATCTAGGGAGCCTGCTTTGGTTTATAAAATAAATACCACGGCAGGCTACCTATATTCAATAAAAGGACTAATATTGTACCATACAAGTCTTGTTTCTAGTAGATGACTTCCTTTAACACGTTGTGCAGTCGGAATCCATGTTTTGTGGATTCTTGATACCGAAAAACCGACTGACGGCAAAACGCCCGTGTCTGGTGTCAACTACCGCCTAAACCGTTCAGAATATTTTCTTTCTCTCTTTCTTTCTCTCTTTCCCTCTTCCTTTCTCTCTTTCCCTCTTTCTTTCTCTCTTTCCCTCTTCCTTTCTCTTTTTCACTCTTTATTTCTCTCTCTCTTTCATTTTTTCAGAGTTATTATTTATTTGACCTTTTTCAAATTAAATAATTTTTGTGACGTGATCGATAGTAAACTCCCGTCTCTGCGCCGTCTCCGCTCCAGCAGGAGCAACCTCTACAGGCGCCTTCGCCCCTGCCCCACAGCACCTTGTCAGCCGCCTCCGCCGCCGGGCGAGGCTGGGAGGCTGAAGCCCGCGCCCGCTTCTTGTAAGCCCGATCCGCCGCGCCGCCCGGCAGCTTCCATTACCGCCTCGCCTCGCGCCTCGCCTCGCGCCTCGCCTCGCGCCTCGCCTCGCGCCTCGCCTCGCGCCTCGCCTCGCGCCTCGCCTCGCGCCTCGCCTCGCGCCTCGCCGCGCGCCTCGCCTCGCGCCTCGCCTCGCGCCTCGCCTCGCGCCTCGCCTCGCGCCTCGCCTCGCGCCTCGCCTCGCGCCTCGCCTCGCGCCTCGCCTCGCGCCTCGCCTCGCGCCTCGCCTCGCGCCTCACCTCGCGCCTCGCCTCGCGCCTCGCCTCGCGCCTCGCCTCGCGCCTCGCCTCGCGCCTCGCCTCGCGCCTCGCCTCGCGCCTCGCCTCGCGCCTCGCCGCGCGCCTCGCCTCGCGCCTCGCCTCGCGCCTCGCCTCGCGCCTCGCCTCGCGCCTCGCCTCGCGCCTCGCCTCGCGCCTCGCCTCGCGCCTCGCCTCGCGCCTCGCCTCGCGCCTCGCCTCGCGCCTCACCTCGCGCCTCGCCTCGCGCCTCGCCTCGCGCCTCGCCTCGCGCCTCGCCTCGCGCCTCGCCTCGCGCCTCGCCTCGCGCCTCGCCTCGCGCCTCGCCTCGCGCGCCGCGCCTCGCCTCGCCTACGCGCCTCGCCTCGCCTCACGCCTCGCCTCGCCTCACGCCTCGCCTCGCCTCGCGCCTCGCCTCGCCTCGCCTCGCGCCTCGCCTCGCGCCTCGCCTCGCGCCTCGCCTCGCGCCTCGCCTCGCGCCTCGCCTCGCGCCTCGCCTCGCGCCTCGCCTCGCGCCTCGCCTCGCGCCTCGCCTCGCGCCTCGCCTCGCGCCTCGCCTCGCGCCTCGCCTCGCGCCTCGCCTCGCGCGCCTCGCCTCGCGCCTCGCCTCGCGCCTCGCCTCGCGCCTCGCCTCGCGCCTCGCCTCGCGCGCCTCGCCTCGCGCCTCACCTCGAGCCTCGCCTCGCGCCTCGCCTCGCGCCTCGCCTCGCCTCGCCTCGCCTCGCCTCGCCTCGCCTCGCCTCGCCTCGCCCCGCTGAGGCTGAAGCGCGCGCCCGCTTCTTGTAAGCCCGATCCGCCGCGCCGCCCGGCAGCTTCCATTACCGCCTCGCCTCGCCTCGCTGTCCGGACCCGTCGCGTCGCGTCGCCCATTGTGCGGGCGCGTCCGTCGCCCAAGACGCCCCCATTGTCGCCCGCCCGCGGGGCGAGGGCCGCTGATGGAGAGCGCCGCCTCGCAGGGGGCGGCGACCACTATACGTCCGCGGCGGCGACAGCCTGATGACAGGCACTCGCCTTGGAAACCGCCTGACGGCCGGGCACACACAGGCGAACGTAGAGAAAATAATGATAAAATGTTCCACCTTATAATTTAACGTTTAGGCGACATCCGATTAATTATAGCGTCGAGGGGATCAATATGACCGACCCAGAGAAGAAGTTGCCAATGAGTGTGCTATTATAGTCGGCGGTGATGGGTCGAGAATCGACATTCTTCTTGAGTTTTTCCTTCCTATACTGAGACAACTGAGTTGAATGAGAACTACGAGAATGGTTCAATGCAAAACCCATTTCATACTTATTAATGTGCTACACTCATATTGGCAAACATTCGATATGAAATTAGTATATCGTCAAAAATAACTTTGTGCAAAATTAAATCCGATTTCTTCGAAAATATTTTTAAAAATACATAATTTCGTCTACGTACTCAATATAACTTAGTCTAAACAAAATCGAATATTTGAAATAAAAAACTGCAACTGCAGTCTTCATTATTTCACAATCCAACTACAGATCCGACAATTCTGAAATAAAATTCGCGTCTTCTATACCTCAATTGTTTCACTGAACATTGTACCTTTTATTGTGTCTCGATGTGGATTCTTTGGCAATTAATTTAATATATTGTGATTAAAATTAATGGACCAAAATAGCTTTGGTTCTTGATATCAAACATATTCAAAAACAGTTTTTCTACAAACTAGTCATTGATATGGATAATTAAAATAAAACACAAACATTATAAATTCATAAATATAATTCATTTTACTTACGTTAATAATTTAATTTAATTTATATTAATTTTAATTAAAATACAATTTTTAAAAAAACATTTAAAACAAATTAAATTATTATAAAATATTATTAAAATCGAACTAAAAATTTTGATCTATGACAGTGACGTTCAAGCGATGTGCATAATTATGTGGTTTAAAAACTAAGCAAAGAAAATTCGAGTTCCTGTGTCTTGTACCCGTAATACGCCAGATATCCGACACATAAATCCACAAATACTTCTCAAATATTGCAAATACTGTAATCTTAGGAGCAAGAAGGTAAGGTTGCAGCTTTATAAAATATACTTTTCCAAGAATGCTTATTTATTTACATAATTATTTTGCACACAGTACGTGAAAATAACATGAACTTGAAATAACTTGAAATAACATTGAGAATTCAACAAATCTGCGGTGTGAGTTTTCCGCTGCTCTGGCCCAGGGATAGAGCTCGAGTATGAGCGTCGCGCAGGCTTTCTATACAGGTTGAGGCGCACGGTCACTACACCTGCTTTTCTAAGGGCGTTTGAAAACGCTTCTAGCCAAGCATGAAATAAGGTGCGGAGCACGATAAAACTTTCTGAAGCGCTGCACTAGAGAACTCTGCTGGGCGGAGCGCGTCGTAACATTCACTCCCCCCACACACACACACACCACCCCATCCCCATCCCCCGCCACACACACACCACACCACCCCCATCCCCACACACCACCACCATTCCCACACACACATACACATACGCACCCGAACACACGCCACACACACACACATACGAACCACCATACACACACGCATACGCACCACCCCTCATATGCCACACTCACATGCCACACACACATGCCACACACACATGCCACACTCATATGCCACACACACATGCCATACACACATGCCACACACACATGCCACACACACAGGCCACACACACAGGCCACACACACAGGCCACACACACAGGCCACACACACAGGCCACACACACAGGCCACACACACAGGCCACACACACAGGCCACACACACAGGCCACACACACAGGCCACACACAGGCCACACACACAGGCCATACTCACACACATACATCACACCACACACACCACACCACACACATACACACACCACACGCACACCACACCACACACACACACATCCCATACACGCACATACACCATACACTCCCCATAAACACCACACACACACAAACTGATGGGCGAGGGAAAGACCTTGTGCCATTATATTCCCTCCCACACAACTCGCAGTACGCCATTGATTAGTAGTCTTTCACATAAAAATCCTGTGGCGATGTCTCTACTAGCGCGCGATTCTACAAAAAAATTACACCAGTCAAAATTATTTTCGATAATTCAACTATTAGCAACCAATAGTATTATAGAAGTATGTATCAATCCCAAACATATTCTATCAACGTAAAGGTCTATAAAAATCACACAATGTCTTCTTGAAAAAAAATCCATAAGCTGTTTATGAAATGAAAACACGGTTCCTATATTCGTGAGTAAACGAAGCGACCAAGCAAAGTCAGATAACACGAATTTTTAACACAAAATGCATGTATGAAACTATCGCCTCACGAATTATCTAGTGTTGGCCGACATTGTGCTAAAAGTAAGATTATGATGAATGACAGAGGAATCATTGGAATAATATAGGTGTCTTGGAAGTGTGACACCATGTTCAGCTTTTGTTGTATGGTACCGCACACGTCTGTAGAATTTAGGGGAAAAAGTGGATTCAGTGTGATTTTTGTTCTCTTTCCTCCCACCCCCTGGCGCCATTGGTGCTAGTGGGCTGGCTTCTCAAATCCAAGTTCGCTGGTTAATCTCTGCTGGGGTGGCGGAATTTCAAAAGGCGGAGAGCCTTCATTGTTCCACGTATCACGTGGCATGTAAAAGCATTCTGTTAGGTTGTTTTCAAAGAAAGTCTAAACGTTCAAAGTGATTAACATTCAATTTGTTGTTAATAAATGTCTAATAAACCAGAAATTCTCTTAAATGAAGGGTATTTAAATTAATTTAATTATATTAAAGTAAACATAATTCTTTGGTTGCGGATGTACGTCCACTTGTACTGCATGTTTCGAGTTGTAAATTTCAAATTTATGAACTCAATACCTTCTTTTCTTTTGTCTCCACATTAAAGTGAATATATTTAATGAAAATTTAGTTTTAATTCTTGCTTAAAATTATATTACAGAAATAAACCACTATTGACCAGTTCCATAACTTCTAATCGGTTTACGTTATCGAAATTCAGTTTTGGTGCATAAGTACTGAACCGGGGGAAGGAAAGTGTAGATACATGTAACATTGTTATTTGCGAAGAAATTGCATATTTGAGAGAGATTTAGCGACTCCAGGACCGTTAGTCTGAGAGACTAGTAATTAGTCACCGCATCTATCTTTGATCCTGACTGTAATGGCAGAAACACACATCAATATTAGAGATCACAATGAGATAATTTTGTTCTTCCATTGATGACTTCTTTCAAAATACGATTATGTTGGACCTGGCTTGGTCAGATAAAAGATATCTCCTTCATCATGATTCAATGGAAATAAGGATCACTGTTTTCTCCCTCAAGACAATCTTAAAGTCCTAACTTTTCTATGATATTCCCAGAACAAGCTCATAAATCACTATCCTCGCTACACAAATCTTTTTATTGCTAAAAGAACTCCAGACAATAGATGTGCCTTCTGTGCGTAACGGTTTTTAAGCGGCCAGGACAAAACCGCACCTGGAAAAGCCAACTCACTCTCGTGGCAGTTAAAGAGCCGGACTTTACTACTCTAAAACTCTGCTAAGATACTCTCTTCCTCTTTTGTTTGTCTCCTGAATTTGCGTAAAACTTCTCTCGTACCACTTTCGACCGTGGCACAGCTTTCGCTTTAATAACTACAGCTAAAACGGAATCTGGACTGTCGCTCAAGTTTATAAGCCACACATCCCTCTTCGAGGCGGAATGAATGCCAAGAAAAACAAAAGAACGCTGGAGGGATTTCGGTAGGAAATAAAGACACTCCGTATTACGCAATAAAACCTACGGAGAGAACAATAATATTTCTTCTAGGTCGACTGATAAATCAATCCGCGAAACGATTTATTACAGCACTATCGAGTCAGCGACCTAGCGGGCACGGGATAAATAAGGAAAGACAACAGCAATAACAAAGGAAAAATGAAAGCTAAACAAAAAAGAGAACTGCAGATGGAATTAATTAACTAGAAAAACGCGGCAGCGCCTCGCGACGTGAGAAGCGGCTTGGATTAGCCAGCGAACAAAACACGGCGCCTCTGCGCGCGGCAGCAGCGGTGGAGGCGGGGGCGGCAGTGGCAGCGGTGGGCGGCGGCAGCGGCGGAGGCGGTGGAGGCAGTGGAGGCGGGGGTAGCAGTGGCAGCGGAGGGCGGTGGCGGAGGAGGCAGCGGCTGCGGAGGAGGCAGTGGAGGCAGTGGAGGCGGGGGCAGCAGTGGCAGCGGAGGGCGGCGGCAGCGGCGGTGGAGGCAGCGGCGGCGGTGGAGGCAGCGGCGGCGGTGGAGGCAGCGGCGGCGGTGGAGGCAGCGGCGGCGGAGGAGGCAGCGGCGGCGATGGAGTCAGCGGCGGCGGAGGAGGCAGCGGCGGCGTTGGAGGCAACGGCGGCGGTGGAGGCAGCGGCGGCGGTGGAGGCAACGGCGGCGTTGGAGGCAGCGGCGGCGGAGGAGGCAGCGGCGGCGATGGAGGCAGCGGCGGGGGAGGAGGCAGCGGCGGCGGTGGAGGCAGTGGAGGCGAGGGCGGTAGTGGCAGCGGAGGGCGGCGGCAGCGGCGGCGGTGGAGGCAGCGGCGGCGGAGGAGGCAGTGGAGGCGAGGGCGGCAGTGGCAGCGGAGGGCGGCGGCAGTGACGAAGGTGGTGGTGGCGGCAGAGGCAGCGGTGGTCGCAGTGGTGGCGGCGGCGGCTGTGGCGGTAGTGGTGGGTGAGGCGGCAGCGGAGATGGCGGCAGCGGAGGCGACGGCTAAGACGGTGGTGGCAGCGGAGGCGTGGCAGGCGTGGAGGCGGCGGTAGTAGCGGCGGCGTGTTGAGGCGGTGGCGACAGCGGAGGCGTGACAGTGGAGGCGGCAGTGGAGACGACGACTGAGGCGGTGGTGGCAACGGAGATGTGGCAGTGGAGGAAACGGCGGCGAAGGCGGCGGCGAAGGCGGCGGCAGCGTAAGCGGCGCCAGCGGCGGCGGTGGCTGTGGCGGTGGCAGCTGGCTGTGGCGGATATGAAGGGCGATGGCTTCGGTGGTGGAAGGGGTGTCGGCAGCAAGGGGGAGGCGATGGCAGTGGCGAAGACGGTGGCGGCGGGAGGCGGGAGGCGGGAGATGGAGCAGAGAGGAAGAGAAGGAAGAGGTCGGCGAGTTTTGTGAATTTACAGACGGTTCGTGCGGATTATGTGCGTTGGAAGAAGAACGCATGTAGTACTCTATTCCCGACCTGCAATTTGCCAGTTTTCCAGAGTTAGGTGTGGGATATTCAGAATTGGAAGTTGTGTAGAATTCAGTTACCTTAACACCTTCAGGTAGTAAACTTTGATGTAATGTAATTAGGAAATAAAAGTAATTAAGTAAAATTAATTAAGAATATATAATACAGTCTACAGTCTTTTCGAGTATTCGATATGGGGTATTCAGAGCTGGAGGCAGTGTACAATACAGCATTCAGGTAGTAAAATTTGATATAACATAATTACACAATAAAACTAATTAAATAAATTTAATTAAGAAAATATAATATACTTCCGTATACTATGAGAAAAATTAAACCAAAAATTAAATCCGCTCTTGTCCCTTATCGTAACGAACGTGAAGGAATCAGCTCACTTCTACATGGACCTGACCAACGACAAGGACCTCGAGCGAAATCGAATCGTGTGTATAACTTTGCAATGTTAAGGCGCGGTGATGCTTCGCTACGAGTGTCCAATTTAATGATGAGGTTCCGATTCCTGTGCGATTGATATAATACATCTATGAACGTTCCAAAGCACTGTTTTGCTGGACATTTAAGTCCCATTTAACGCTTGTCGAAGTTCATGACGATGCTCCGGACTTGGCCTAGGCGATTGACATTAAATATCCTTGAGCATGTTTCGATCTCGCTTGACGCCGAAGTACATTATTAATTTTAAACCTCGATATTTTCATTTGAACTAGGCAAAACAATGTCTCGTTCCAACCCCTCGTTCTAAACTTCCATTCACCGATCTAGTGACGTTGGAATCGATTTGTGACGTTGAGGGAAAAGATCCATCAAATCTGTTGGGTTCGTCTCAAATGTTTTGACTATATTGTGAGGCCGAGATGCTGTTAGGAAGCATCACCAGAATTGTTGTGTGTTTTGGAATGTAGTTCGTCAAAATGAAGTGTAATGTGCAGTGCCTCTGACCGGGAGGTCCTAGGGTTCCACTCCCGACGGTGACAGGATTTTCGACACTGTCTAGACAGCTAGGTCGAATTCAGCCACTGTCTGGAGGAAAATTCTAGCCGCCGGCTGTTGTGATCGGTAATTTTCTGTGGTGTCTCCAATCAACACCTGGTGAATACCGGAGCAGCACCCTAAAAAACTGGCAACGGACTCCGCGCGTTTTTTCCTTCCTCTTCCTTGCCCTATCCTCACCCCTTACTTACACACACTCACGTGCACTACACTAACACATTTCTCGGGAGGTCAGTGGGGAACTTAGAGCTTATCCCGCTAGGGCGATCCCCCGCTAGTGGTTGATACGGAGTGGGGAAAATCCGTGTCACCTCCGGTGGACATTTTCTGTAGCACCCCTTGCAACTGTTGTCTTCAGAGAAGGTGGCCTTCACGGCGCCGAGACTTAGTATTACGATTAATTTAAAATCGCATGACAGAAAGTCTAATTTTATACAAATTACTATCAAAATACTAACATATGATACATCATGGTATTCCTCTTTTTATGATCTATCCATTGTTGATAAGAAAAATGAATGGTTCCATTTAAAAATCGAAGATTAAATTTCTGAAAACAAAACAATATTACGACCAATATCTCTACAGTATGTAATTTGTTTCATTATGTTTTGGGGTGCCTCATAGTTGGAGGGACACCTGTGTTAAGTACGATATCTATTCGTATGATACAAAATTACATATATGTACAATGCGAGTATGTATGTAAATAAATATCCTGCTTAATATGGTATCCAGTGTCCAGACAACTACTCGGAGGCAACTACTTCGAGAGTCTGACATAATGAGTGTTGTGTATTAGCAGTTAGTATAGTCCGTTCAGAGCAGAAGATTTTTTAACTGTTGAGATTCACCAATGATCACTTCTCTCTACGAAATATATATTCTTCTGCTCGCCATACGGACTGGACTGGCATATGTTATTGCCTTAAAGTGCCAATTCAATGCGTGCATTTGGAGGTTAGGGATAGTATTAGGGATAGTTAGGGATAGTATTCAGGAGTGATTTACGTTGTTTCAATAAAATCACTAAAATGAATATTTTATGAATTATAAAACATAAAAATACAATACAACAATATACAATAATAGAAAAAACTAAATTATGCATGTAAATTAGGTTTCTAAGGAACTTTAAAAGTGTACTCTTTTTGCATTCTATCCACATAAACACTACATGAATTTAATGCGAACATTCTCCAGTTGACAAAAAAACATGGAGTAAGACAGATTAAGCACAAATTAGCGAACATTTGTGAAATGTATGCAAATTATTTCTTGAAGGTACTCACCTTCAAGAAATTCGTAATTCGGATTGGTATCAATGAATGTCAAAACCACTCAGATGACTAATTTTATACAAATTACTATCAAAATACTAACATATGATACATCATGGTATTCCTCTTTTTATGATCTATCCATTGTTGATAAGAAAAATGAATGGTTCCATTTAAAAATCAAAGATTAAATTTCTGTAAAACAAAAAAATATTACAACCAATATCTCTACAGTATGTAATTTGTTCCATGATGACAATCCCGCGTTGAGAGTCGGTTGAAGAGACCGGCTCTGCTTGTTGCATGCTGCTCGCTGCCCGCATGTGCCTGACACCGCTTAACATGTTCATGAACGTCCACAGGCGTTGCGAACTCTCTTGCCGGAAACCTTCCCCCTTCTGTTACTCGCGACCTCGCCGCATTTCCCCCTCTATCCCTCCCGGCGTATCCCATACCTCTCCATGACGCCCGATTCAAGATCTATGAACTTGCCGGGCTAATGATTTTTTATTCTAATCACGTGCAGAGTTGTATGAAATCAAAATTAATCAATTAAAATAAGTTAAATAAATTAAAATTAAATTAATTAAAATAAGTTAAATAAATTAAAATTAAATTAAATTAAAATAAAATAAAAGGAAACGGTTAAAATAAAACACATTAGGAGGCGAAGGGAAGTAGGAATCGGAAATGTTAGGGCAGAGGCGTTGGTGCAGACGATTTTCTGTGGTGCTATTTGTTTTCAGGTGCGGAGGAGGCCAAACACTGGAAGGAGAATGCCTGACGCCCGCGCCAAATAAATAAATGGTATAAAAACCGGATAGATTAGCATGTACTCGGCTTCTGACGGCAGGTTTTTCCCCCTTCAGGGTTTTTTTCCTCAGCCGTACCTTATGGTCTCTTTTCCGCGGCTTTGATGCGAAGGAGAGACCATTTGGGGTGAATACCAGTATTCGAAAGGTTAGAACACGGTAGAATGTAGGTATTTTAATGGCTTAAAGGCCTTCGGTCTAGCCACATTGCATCAAGTTTTCTACTTTGTCTGTAATAATTACCTATTAAATAATAAAAAAATAAATAAAATAAATTAAATCAAACTATGAACATATTGTTTGAAAGATATGCGAATTTATGATTACACGAAATTAAATAGTTTCCTTCCGTCCATTTTTCTTTCCCCCCTCATCCTCTATACCTTTTCACTTACCTTTCTGAATCCGTTCCTATCACGTTTCCATCCCGTGGCGTAATGTCATGGTAAGTAACTACATGAGTTATTCCCAACAAAATGAAATATTGAGTGAATTCGGCTTCAGATGTAAATACTTGTGTGGAAGTCCGGTATTGATTTGTTGTACTTAAAGGATTTATTTAATCTGAATAAGATCAATTTTTCAAATATCTCAGCTATTATAATTTAATAATAGTCCGAGGTACCGGAAGAATTCAAGCCTCTAGAATTCTTCGCCAGACAGCGGCTGAATTCGACCTTGCTATCTGGACAGTGTCGAAAATCCTACCACGATAGGGACTTGAACCTTAGGACCTCCTGGTCAGAGGCGCTGCAGTGACATCAGTTGATGCATTGAGCTACCTCAGCCGGTGGATATCACGCCCAAGTAGCTCTGGGCTCATCTCGGTTCTGCTCCATTACAATGAAGCCAGAGGACCACCGAGAGTTCACCGCAGTGCTTTCATTGCTTAAATTAAAGGGAATGTAGGGAACCAGTTCGTAATTCATGCACACAGTTATATCGCACATACAGTTACCGATCAAGGTAAGGAATGAGACAAGGATATGGTTATGCGGTGTAAACCATTGTGTCAGAATAAATGACACAAACATTTAGGGCATGTAGAGGAGTCAAATGTGATGATTTTTTGGCCAAGACATTTAGTAGGAAACGTGATGGAACGAAACCACACCCTGGCATTTGCTCTTGAAGGAAATCCCTATTACAAAGATGTGGCAGGATTACAGTCTGCTGAACACCTGCGAGTTAGGATTTGCCGGTTAATTGGGGGCATATGCCGTATAATTCCGTTATACTGACCAGTATATCTTCATTGTCAAAAATGATCTTTTTTTGCCTTAAAAGTTTGTATCACACACATTTAAAAAATATATACCGACTGATAGATGGTCGACAATGGGCCGACCAATTCAGATGTAATCGCTACTTGCCTCACATGCAATCCACTTGGACACCAGGGCTGACCAGGAATGTCATGATACGCCAGCAAAGATGATGAATGAAGGTCCAGAAATCCAATCAAACCTTAACACGGGGGCAGAAACATCCATGCTTGCTCAAGACTCGAATTTGCGACCCCACATGCCGTGATTCATTTGACGACTACTTCTTTAGAGTTTTGGGTTGGCAAAAAACATTATGTATCGTAAGTTACTCCTACAAAACTGTGGTTACAATATTAAAGGAATTTATTAAATTTTAAAAATAATATAAAAAGTACATTTATTTCGGAGTTGGAGTTGTTATAACCTATGTTATTAATGATAACGCAATAAAGTAATTAACATATCTTTATCTCTTAAAAGTAATTCTTTCTATATTACATTTTGTAATTAGTTACTAATATGGAAATGAAAATTAAGCTCTCAAACATGGAGCTACTGCTCTCATTAAGGCAGGCAATGCCTTTTCTTTATATACAATAATTATACTCACACTTGTTGCGAATCTGACTGGAAATTCAAATATGTTCATGACACTCTATATTGGATTATATAAAGAGTAGCAAAATAAAATAATTCTATATAATACATTTTCTTTTGCAATTCTTCATTCCATTGTTTGTTGATCAACTGTGTCATAATTATCAATTCTTCAGTAAACATTTCTTGTTCATATTTTCGTACATTTTAAGTTCCTGATGTCAACGAACGGTACCTAAACAAGAAAAAATACAAAACATATTAATAATTAAATAGTTTATTATTAGAACTATGGATCTATAGGAGGAGATTCTTCGTTACGCTGATAGCTATTCTTAAGTTTCGGAGTCGAGTCCATATTGAAAATGAAACAATTATGGCAGCGAAGAGTAGTATTAAGAAAACAATAGTTTTCCGTTATGCCGTAATTTATTAATGTCAATATATTAATATTCAATACACGATCCTGTTTACACCATAAATTGAATAAAACAACTAAAATTGATAAAACGTCCCTTTTAAGGTATACATTCACTGAACGATATTCATTCGGATCAAACTTTACTGTTTATAAAGTTTTAGAACATATTGTTTTAACACACTTTTTTGTTGTATTTGAGTGAATATTGTTAAAACGTGTATACTTATATTAAATGACCTATAATGACAATGATCTATAATGACATAAATAGTCTTTCTTAAAACTTTAAATTTTATGTATTACCTAGTTTTTTGAAACTGTTCCTTATGATTTCAATTTCAAAGGAACAACCTTCAAATTTCCTGAGAGACAAGCCCTCTCTGATTTTAGGGATAAATTATTCTAAACCATAAAATATTCTAAACCATTATTTTAGAATGAACGGAACAATAATATGGGGTTTGGTTAAAAGACAAAATTATGGAGTATTCATGGCGTTTGATTTCCCACATTCATTAAAAAAAAGTGAACTGCGTTTGAGGAGATGACAAATGTATTGATTGTATTCCATGAAGGGTGTGTTATTCTCGTTAAGCTGGAAAAGCGACTTCTGCAAATCACATTCTCTTTGTAATCAGAAAGAATATCCCAGGATAAGATTGTAAAACGTTCCCCAATATCAACTGACGTATTAGAATTTAAACTATCACTCTAAATTAGATGCTTGATGGGATTCTTAGCCCCTCGCATCACCCCATCCTTCTTTTTAATTTTAATTCTCTCCACATGATTTTTTCGTCAACTTAACATTTTTTTCTATTTGAAAATAAACAAGAAGATAATTTTTACTATCAAACAATCATGTTTTGGGAGCTTTTAGCTCTCAGAGCTAAATTCAAAGGAGAAAACTTTTTTTATTGAAAAAATACAGTGATTTAGAACAGTAAAGCACTGAACACACGAACAAAATTTCAAAACTTTCTCTCAAAATCTGTTGTGGTGAATTTTTGCAATTTTTTTGATAGCTGAGCTATAGTTCAAAAAATAAACAGAACTACTTTTACACTTTTCACCTTTAAAGTCACTTGTAACTAAATATACTTTGAAAATTATTGCAACAGTTCTGTATATTTATTTTAGTGTTTATTTTATAGTTGTATACATCGTTAAAGTACTTAGTAATTTTATTACCTTGGAACTTTGTTACTAATGATCAATTTTTTTCTTTTTAATATTTATATTCCTTTGTATGTATTATACGCCGAAAAATACTTTTGGCAGTTTCTAAGCAGTTATTGACACAAACCCTGCAAATGTACTACGGTTGGTAGAGGATTACACCTAAGCCCTTCATCCAACAGATTTCAAAAGAAAAATAAATTTCCGCCGATAATGACGCTGAAAAAACACTAATTCAATACGCATTTTAAACCAGTGTTATGTGTGTCCTGGTGAGACACGCCGTTTTTTGAGGGCAGGCGAGTTCGTACAGATCGCGAGTATGATCACAAAAAACGAGTTTTTAGAATATTTCATTTAAGACAAAAAAATGTATCTTCAAATTTGTAGTTTTGCCATGTTAATTTTTGCAATTTTCAAAAACAGAGTTTGTAGGCAATTTGATTAGTACCAACTTTCTTACCGTTTTCCGATACATACAAGGAGGCTTTTAAGAAAAATGGAGCCGTTCTTTAGAAAATAATTGTTTAAAAATTGTCTAAATTTCACCCAAAATTACGCGAGAGCTATACACTTTCATAATAAATTTTATATGACGCTGTTTCAATATAAGTATTTGAAGAATAGATTTTACGGATGAACAAACTATCTTCAATATTGCTGTTTAAGGAAAACGTGGAAAAAATTTGCAATTTTGAAAAAACGTGAAAACTGCAATTTTCGAAAAATCAGGGATTGCAACGAAAATGAAACCTGTAGCGTTCTTTCTAACGTTTTTTACGGTATCAGAGAACAAACTTAACCAAAAATAAAAATATAAGTTTCCAACTCGCATGGCCTTGAGTTTCTTAAAATCAATTGTGTAATAATAATTTGAGAGGCAATAATCTCTACCCGTTGGGTACTTAGCGTTTTCTCGTTACGAGGGCCCGCCAATAAGAGCACGAAAATCGCAATTTTCCAGCGTACGATTACAATACGTTTTTCCTTACGAATTAAAGCGAAAAAGTAAAAAGTTGCCATTACATAATGCAACATGTGAACGGGAAATATTGAATAGCAGGAGGTTTCTTCTTTGGAAAGTTTCTGTCACATGATGGCAATGCAGTGACAGTGAAAGTAAGTATTCAGTCATTACGTGCAGATGAATAGGCGAATTAACATAATCAAATATTTACATTTTCCAATCAAAAGCTAAATGTTTTTGTATTCTTTTTCGAATTCCTAGGCATCTAACAAAACCATGGACACCTCATGCTACAGAGTTTTCTATCAATTTCTGCTCGCATTGCAAATTAGTAATACGCGCTGACATTCTATTTTTTAAACCATTTTTTCCAAAGATTGTCAGTAAATTCTTATATTTTTATTTCAATAGAATAAATGATTCATTAAATGAGGTAATATCCCACTTCAGAAAAGTTTTAATGCAACATGCTTATACATATTTGTGGATACATTAATTTAAGTACTTGAAAATTCTGCCTGAAAAATACAAAAATTATTACAAACTTAGTGGATTATGTGAATATTTTGTACTTCTCTTCGCCCTGCAGTATCTGTCAGCAGCCACATTGTGCCCAAGACGTAGCCACGATTTCATAAAATTCGCGTCCCAATCAGCAAGAGCATCAAATCAAGAGAGATTGTCTCAATCACAAATAGAGCTACAATCATTTTTAAAACTAGATTGTGATACATTTTAAATGGTTCTGCATATCAAAAAAACGTAAAAACCGAAATGCGTAAAAACAAAAAAAAATTCACAACTGGTTCTGCGAAGTGCAATAAATTTAACAACCGGTTCGCGCAAATCGGTGCGAACCGGCTGAATGACAGCTGTGGTCATACAGAAAATGGGTTTTGCCGAAGTGCTTGTGGCAGCTGAACGGACGTGTTATTGATGAGTAGAGCTCAGAAGTTTGGCAAAATGCCTTTTTATTATTGTTACTATTTCATGACTTTTGGCAATATTAATCACTTATTGGGACTTCTAACGTTGTTTGAGTATATTTTCATATTGCCTTTTTGCCTATTTTAGCTTCTGATGCATATTTTTGCTATTTTGTCAGATTTTTGCCTTTTTCTGCTTTTAACATCATTATTTTGCTTTTCTTTCCTCGCAGAGATTTTGATCAATCTTTACATGTATCAGCAAGTATAGGTAACACGAAGGCACAGTCGTATTTTGTCTTTCTGTGGAAGCTGAGGCTGTGTTAAAAATTATATTTGATTTTTCATTGATGCCAACAGGCTCTAATCGCTCACGAAGAATCCCATCCTACTTTTGAGTATGGCCTCGAATCGCTTTTGAAACAGCTCTCTGCATATGATATACCCTTCTCAGAGCATGCGATGGCACATGAGCAAAAAAATCCGTTTTCACTGATGCCAGTTCAAGATTCAAAAAGGAGTCGACAATACCATTCCGAAGAGACGAATGCGCAAGTGAAACAAATTCGCAGGCATCATATCAGATGGTCAGGTGGAATCAAGATTACAAAGAATGGATTGTTTCCTTACACGGTAAGAGCTAATGTAAATTTCAAAGTTAGAATAAAAAGTTGAATCACTTCAATTAGATACTCAGTTTTTACAATAATTCCTTTTGAATATGATTTTTGATTGTTTATAGCCTTTTGCACCCTACTTAAGCTAGAATAAATGCCTTTTCTGCATGACTAATTTAGTAAAAATAAATACCCTTTTGCCTGACTATTTTAGGTAAAAAAAATTCCTGACCTTCCGGGCTCTAGTGATGAGTAAGGCCCGGTGGTTTATGAAAAATCATATTTTTAAATAGCAGCTTTAAAATATGCTATTTATGAAATGTCCTCAAAACACAATCAAATAAATTAAGTGATTTTATATTACGTATTAGTACATATTTAATGCATTCTGTGTTAATGCATCATATTTCCATTGTATTTAAGTTACTCATGTTTTATTGCTTTTTTGTTCTTAATGTGGCCTCGTTCTCTTGGAGTTTCAATTAAATGCGTATTTGTCTCAAACCGAAAAGTGTACTTCACGTTCACATGTGAATGCTTTTATAAGAAATCGTGGGAATGTCTTCCGTTGCTGCAGTATTTGTCTGAACGCCTTTTGGATATCATGGCACTGGTACCCGAAAACTACGTGATAATTGATTTTTGATAAAGAATTTGTGAAATAGGAGTTGATACTGCGATTATGATACAGACGAAATAATTATATTTTACTTTAAAAATTATCTCTGGAATACTAAGAAGAGACAAAAAATAAAAATTAATTGTTAAAATTAACAGTTTTGTAATTTTTCATCAATACATAAAACTGTTAATTGTTAGAGCATATTTCATTAGTTGTGGTGCATATTTTACAAATGATAGAGTATATTTGCATGCATATTTCTCTTTATAATGCAGCATTAACCCATTAACTACTCCGATCTCCCATTGGGAATCCCCTTTTTCATTGTTACCTAACATTGTGTAATATAATTTGCGAATTTTATTTCTTCAATAGATGTAAACAACCTAAACGAAACATAGAAGCAAGTTTTTTTCATTCCCGAATGCCAACAGTGATCGCTAAGGCATAGTACACTCCTGACCAGGGTGTACTGACTTGCGTCGGTTCGAATCATCTAAAACCGTGCTTAGCTGCTATTTATGTCTGTGGTTAAGTCGGAGGGAGAGGCCGGCGCAAAGCAAACGGTGGTTGGTCCGCACTGAAGTTGACGGAATATATGCAGCTTAGGTTTTGCTTCTTCTTATGCTCATACCGTGCACTTTGGAGCGCTTTAGTAGAATAATTTAGCAACATAACAATTGATTAGTACTAAAAATTGCAAAAACATACTCCAGAAGGTTCCAACATGTCTGTGCGTTCACGAACGCAACGACAATGATCGAGCGCTAGGCGCACGAAATTAATCTGGCAGTTCATGGGTTAACTTTCGAGCCTTAGTGATGAGACTCACCTCTTGGCCGCTGGGGACGTCGTGGCCACGCAGCGCCCTTGCAGCCTCTGCCGCCTCCGCCACCTCCTCTTGCGCGTCCAGCCCCTCCTCCCCCGCCCCCGCCCCCGCCCCCGCCCCCCGAAGCTTGTCTAGCGGCGTCGCCCCACGCTTCAGCAGCAGCTTCGCCATCTGCGAACCAACAGCCAAGATTAATTCATTAGTGATTCCGGGCACGTTAACCGCTAAGCTCATTAGTCTCGTAAGTGCATACTGTTTTTTTTTCTAATGTGGCATCTGAAGGTAGTATCTCTAAGATGGAATATGACACGGTTTTCGCGTTTATCTCCATCGTGCGGCTCGAGTCGCTTGATCTGCAGCACTACTTGATACGGGCGCGATGATGCGACATCTTGCGACAGGACCGAAAAAGACGCAAAACGTCGTGTTATATTCCATCTTGGAGATTTTACCCTCAGATGTCACGTTAGAAAAACCCAAGTATAGTATATGTTTTATCGCGGGAGGTACCGGTGAACTTCCCCAGCTGGATGGCGAGATCCGGCGCCAACCTACCCGTCGGCTTACGGTATATTCCCCGTCCCGGTCCCTTTCTAGCAGCTCCGCCGCAGCTGGGACAAGCGCTAAGCTCCCGACATACGTGGTACTGTAATGGACGGAAGTCTAGGTAAGAAAATCGTGAGGATAGGGCAAGGAAGGAGGAGGAAAGATCGCGCGTGGTCTATGGTGTGCTTGCTAGGGTACTGCTCCGGCATTCGCCTCGCATTCAGAGAAACCAAGGAAAGCTGATGAGAGCAGCCAGCCGCTAGAATTCTCGCCCAGACATTGTTGAATTCGACCTAGCTGACAAGCTATACTTGGGTTTTTCTAACGTGGCGGCTGAGGGTAGTATCTCCAAGATGAAATTCGGCACGGCTTTTGTGTCTTTCTTGGTCCTGCCGCAAGATGTCGCATGATCGCGACTGCATCAAGCAGTGCTGCAGAACTCGAGCTGCACGATGAAGAGAAACGCGAGAACCGTGTCATATTCCATCTTGGAGATACTACCTTCAGATGCCTCTGTAGAAAAACCCCAGTATACACTTACGAGACTAATGAGCTTAGCGTTTACAAGTGATAAATCATGCACTACACGTACAAGACTAATGACCTTGCCACTAATCAATAGATCTAGTGAATATCTGACGCCTCCCACAACCATTGTTTGTGTGCCTCCGGCACTATACTTGTTTTTTTGACGTGGCATCTGAGGGTATTATCTTCAAGATGGAATAAGGTATGACGTTTTGCGTCTTTCTTAGTCCTGCCTCAAGAAGTCGCATGATCGCAATCGTATCAAGCGGTGTTGCAGATCAAGCGACTTTAGCGGCAGGACTGAAAATGACTCAAAAAGTCGCGCCGAATTCCATCTTGGAGATACTACCCTCAGCTGCCACGTTAGCAAAACCCAAGTATAGTGTCGAAAGTCCTGACACCGTCGAGACTCGAACCCTAGTATCTCGCGGTCAAGGACACTGCGGTGACATCCGTTGCTGCCCTGAGCCACCTTGGCCGGTACGCACCTTGGAGTGGCCGCAGTTCTTGGCCATCTGCAGCGCGCGCTGCCCCAGGCGCGCGTCGCTCGCCTCGATGTCGGCGCCGTGGTCCAGCAGCGCCTCCACCACCTTCGTGTGGTTGCTGAACACCGCCCAGTGCAGCGCCGTGCGGCCCAGCTTGCCGGTCGCCTCGGTGTCGGCGCCCGCCTGCCAAGCAGTCCGCGTGAGTGATCGGAACCGCGTCTCATCTCCTCAACTGGCGCATATCAATGTCATTCCCGTACGTGGAGAACACCAATGTGTGTTGGGGGGGGAAGGAGGTCAACGCCCGATCGCAGAATAAATAGAGGCGCGCAGTTTAAGAATGGAAGATCCCAATGTCTATCAGTATAAAATTGGCAGAAGTTCGTTTTGGGACAAATTATTTCTTCTGTTTTCGTTCATGTCCACTTATACCTCTCACAAATATTTGAGAGTTTTGCTACATCCCAATTCATTTGATATTTCAGAATGTGATAGTTCAGCAAACATATAGAGAATTTACTATTAATGTGCGTACAATGTCAATAATTTCATGAAATGAATAAAAGACTGGTATGTAATGTACGATCTTGTCACTTATGATTTCTTTCACACACCTTGACTAATTTAATGTATTCTTCACTTATTTTTATTTTCTATTTCCCAATTTTTAATGTTGGCTATTACTAAAAGATAACATCCATAATTGACTTAACGTGAATAAAGAATTAGCTTGACATTTTTGAGAGAAAAAATGCATTGTTCTGTTCACTACAAACAATTCGCGAAGTAACAGTCATGTTTAATTCACGCGTGATGCCGCCTATGCACGATCTCACGCAGTCGATCAAAGTTGAACAATGAAGACAAAAAACCATTATTGACATTGCCAATGGGCAGATGGTCTTCTATGAGTTCGTATACTGGCTAAACACCACTGGAGGACAAGTTTCCTATCAACGTATCAATCAGGAGCGCGATGTTTATGGATAGATTGATTACTGATTCCTGGGGCGACTGCTGATAGTCCCGTAAGTGTAGAAAATGCAATTTTATCGCGAGAGATGGTAGTGAACATCCTCTTAATGGTGAGAACTTGGACCGACATAGCCGTCGGCCAGCGATCTTTTTCCCCTACCAGCCGCGTTGTCCCATTAGCGGGACAACGATCCAGCCGGAACAAGCTCCAGTTCTTCGGCTGGTCACCCGACGTGTGTGATAGTGTAGTGCATGTAAATGTAAGTGTGTTTAAGTTATGGGTAAGGGGAGAACAAGGAAATGGAAGGAAAAATCGCTGTCCGTTTGAGACGTGCTCCGGCATTCGTCTGGTGTTCATCGGACAAACCACGGAAAACTACCGCTGAGAGCAGCTGGTTGCTAAGATTCTCCTCTAAACAGCGGCTAATTGAACCTAGCTGGAACTCTAGGACAGGGAAAGGTGGCTCAGGGCATCACTGCAGAGCCTGTAAGCAAGAGGTCCTAGGTCCGAGTCCCGACGGTGGCAGGATTTTAGATTATTGTCAGCTAGGTTGAATTCAGACGCTGTCTGGAGGAGAATTCTAGCGGCCGGCCGCTCTGCTCGGTAGTTTTGCGTGGTTCCTCCGATCAACTCCAGGCGAATGCCGGAGCAGTACCCTAACAAACGGGTCACGCACCGCGTGAGATCTTTCCTACCTCTTCCTTGTCCTATCCTCTCCCCTTACACACACACAAATATGCACCACACCTGGCTGAAGAGGAGCCCCGCTGATGAGAGATACCTGGTAGGGGAAAATCCCGCTAGCCGACGGAAGGTCAGAGACGAATCTCGATATCCAGCGGTAGAAGACCACTACCATTACCACCACAGCCAGAAGAAAAATATACACTTCACTTATGGGAATCATGAGTTTAGCAGTTGACGCGCCTGGAATCACTAGCAATCAATCAGTTAATCACGAGTCCCCAGGAGGCCCTGGTCGGAAGCGCATTTGAGCCAGGTGGGCGGGTGGGCGTGGTCACCTTGAGCAGGTGGCGCACGACGGGCGCGAAGCCGCTGCGCGCCGCCAGGTGCAGCGGGGTGTCGCCGTCGTCGTCCACCGGGTCGACGCGCGCGCCGGCCGCCAGGAGCGCCTGGGCGATGGCGTCGCTGCCGCTGAGGGCGGCGCAGTGCAGCGGCTGCCGCCCGCCGCGCCCCGCCGCCCCCGCCTCCGCCCCCGCGCCCAGCAGCAGGCGCGCCACCGCCGCGTGGCCCTCGCGCGCCGCCAGGTGCAGCGCCGAGTTGCCGTCCGCGTCGCGCAGCCCGGAGTCCACCTGCGCACCCCATGCGCTTCATGATAATGGGTTAACACAAACATGCATTGTGCTAGACTCTGATAATATTTATTAATAATTTTATTTAACTAGATCAATGGGATCACCACTTTATAGGTACATATTTGTTTTAACTATGTACTATAATAGATAGTGGCTCGAAGTTACGAGTATCTGGAAATTTGCACACTACTATAACTCTATGTTTGATCGAGGATATCCCTACTGGGTACCTCTGTGATGATTGTTGTTAATTTTTTGAAGAAAACAAGATTGAGAGTGTGAGGTGAGAGAAAAATTTCTCTAAGTTATGGGAGACGGTACAGATCTTTTGGGAGACGGGATTTAATTCTTTTAGGACCAATGCTGTTTTTTTCGAGGTTAAAGTGGCTGGTGCAAGGGGCAGTTTGGAGGTTGCAAAGGAATTGGGGATGAATGCAAGGAAATGTAATTTACAATTGTTTCTATGTTTAGTTTTCTATGCAGATGTTTATAGGTTATATACCACGGGACATTGGTAATTCTACGAAGGATTTTATTGTCCGATAATATAGTGTTCCTTCAAAGTCACGAGCGGGAAGGAAAGGATAGGAATAGAAAGGAAAGGATAAGAAATCAAATGGGATGCTTTGTCATGACTCAACATTTTACTTTTGAAACTCCCGATTAAATGCTAGTGTCTCCCTGTCCCTCCAGCTCGTTTCTTCAAGGAACCCTACATTTAAAACATAGAATACAATGCGATGAAGTCATTCCATTTCTTTAATCTTCCCCCTTAATTATTTATACCAAATATACAAGTACACAAGATCGATGATCGCTGTAAAATTGTTAAATCGTGGTGAAAGCAATGTTTGATTCCGTAGCTCTGTCTGATCATGTCTGAATAACAGAATGTTCCGGACTCATATCAGTGGGGTCAAATATTTACTCTTTGTGACAATCCATTATCAGAAAGGGACCAACCCTCAAAATTGATATTATAGTTTAATATTGTGTTTTTCGATGGAATTCTACACAATGCAGAAAATATCAAACCTTCATTTGAGATTACAATTGCCACTTATGATTAAATGACAGAAATTTAACATGACGTTGTTTTTGGAGAAGGAATATAATTAAGGGCCTGTGGAAAGTTAAGTAGCGCGAGCGTAGAGAAGTAACGATGCGCCTTCTTGGGGGAAAGTGGCAAGCAGGATGCAAAACGCAAAATCTCCAAGAGTGACGTTAGCTACGGCGGGCTCGCCGTTAGCTAAGAGAATGTGTCTCAGCATAAAAGTGACGCGAAACTAGAATTGCGCATGCGCAGAAGATCGATAGAGCTATCAATTGAATCGTTTATTTCAGAAACCCGTCCAATGCCAAATTTGTCAGTTCGAGAAAATTGAGAAAAAGTGTTCCAGTTTTCTGATTTTAAAATATTTTTTATTATTAAATCAGTTAATAAATTAATATTTTTCAGGTAAATGTGCACTAAGAGATGTGCCTATCTTCATGGAGCAATATTCCACCGCCAAATCGCATTTTCAATTTTGGCATTTGACGGGTTTCTGAAATTAACGATTCAATTTCTGCACGCCTGACGTCGCCACGTCAAAACTTCCTAATACGAGCCCATGTCTAGCGAGAAGCTGGAGTCCGCGTGTACCTTGGCGTCGAGCAGCAGCTTGGCGACGTCGGCGTTGCCCTTGCTGGCCACCCACTGCAGCGGCGTGCGCCCGTCGGGGCCCTTGTGGTCGGCGTCGATGTTGAGGCTGAGCATGAGGCGCACGAGGTCGAGGTGCTCGCGCTTAATTGCCCAGAAGAAGGGCGAAAGGCCCGCGCGCCCCTCCAGGCTGCCGTCGGCCCCCGCCCGCAGCAGCAGCTCCACCAGGCGCTTGTTGCCCTTCTCCATGGCCACGTGCACGGCCGCCTCGCCGCGGCTGTCTACCACGTTCAGGTCCTGCGAACAACGCACGCTGAACCCGTCTGCCACGAAGCAACTGGTAACCCATTCATCCCACCTGCCACGAAGCAACTTGCCACTCATCCATCCCACCTGACACAAAGCAACTGGCAACCCATCCACCTAACCTCCCAGGAATCAACTGGCAACCCATCCACCTGACCTGCAACGAAGCAAACCGGCAACCCATCCACCTCACCTGTCAGAAAGCAACAGGCAACCCAACCAGCCTTCTTACCACGAAGCAACTGGAAGCCCGTCCACCCCCTGTCTCGAAGCAATTGGCGACCCATTTACCCCGCCTGCCACGAAGCAACTTGCAACTCATCCATCCCACCTGACACAAAGCAACTGGCAACTCCTCCACCTCACCTGCCAGGAATAAACTGGCTACCCATCCACCTCATCTGCCACGAAGCAAACCGGCAATCCACCCACCTCATCTGTTAGGAAGCAATTGGCAACCCATTCAGCCTACCTATCACGAATCGATTGGCAACCCATTCACCATACCAGCCACGAAGCAACTAGCAACCCATCCACCTCACCGTTCCCATATGCCGTTCCCATATATGTATACACTTTTACCTTTTTAGCAAAAATATTAAAAAAGAAAAGTTGATATTTTCGTAGAATGTAATAGCACCTGCTCTGCGCCGGTCTGCAGGATGAGCTCCATGGCCTTGACCTGGCCGTTCTCCGCTGCCACGTGCAGCGCCGTGCGTCCGTCTCTGGCCACGGCGCGGGTGTCCGCCCCCCGCTCCACCAGCAGCCGCACCACCGCCACGTCGCCCTTCTCCACCGCCAGGTGCAGCGGCGTCTGCCCCTACGCACACACACTCCCCCTTCACCTTCACTCCGCCTGGGGTAGACTCCGATTTAGACACAGTGGTACTTCCAAGACCACGAGCTGGACGAAGAGGAGAACACTGTCATCCAAACGGGTGCTTCGTTACCATTTCAATTTTTGGTATTGGACCTACCGATTGGATAACAATGTCCCCGTCTTCTTCTAGCTCGTGATATTGAGACACCACTCTAAATAAATCAAATTATCGCTCAGAGCCATTGCCGTTGTGGCGCCTTCATCCGGAGGAACGTCGTGGTGGTGCGGGGTGGATGCTGGGAGTGGTTGGGTGGGTTTTAGGGTGGAATTGGTGATAGGTGTGGGTTTGGGATGAGGGTGGAGGGGGTGGGGAGGGAGCGCTGGGGCGTGGATTGGTTGGTTGGTGTTAAGTGATTCCGCGCGCGTCAACTACTGAGGGTATTAGTCCCGTAAGTGTAATGCATATTTTTCATCAGGAGGTGGCGGTGACCTACCCCCCTGGATGGCGAGATCCGGCGCCGATCTTCGTCGGTTTGCGCGTATTTTTCCTAACCAGGTATCTCCCACCGGCGGGTCACCGCCCAGCCGTGACAAGCCCTAAGGCTCCAACCGGTCTCCCGGAACGTGTGGTATCGTAGTACTATGTTAGTGTAAGTGTGTGTGTAAGGGGAGAGGATAGGACAAGGAAGAGGAAGGACAGATCGCGCGCGGTCCGTGGCCCGTTTGTTAGGGTACTGCTCCGGCATTCACCTAGTGTTGATCGGAGAACCACGGAAAACTACCGATCAGAGCAGCCGGCCGCTAGAATTCTCCTCCAGACAGCGACTGAATTCGACCTAGCTGAAAAGCTAGTGTCGAAAATCCTGCCGCCGTCGGAACTCGAACCTAGATTCTCCCGGTCAGAGGCGCTGCAGTGGCATCA
>BLKR01006899.1:0-47897 GCA_011170035.1 Teleogryllus occipitalis | reverse complement strand
GGGAGAGAGAGAGGGAGAGAGAGAGGGAGAGAGAGAGGGAGAGAGAGAGGGAGAGAGAGAGGGAGAGAGAGAGGGAGAGAGAGAAAAGATGCTAGAAGTGGAACGTTTGTCTCAGTGGGATGTACTACAGCCCTGCATTTTCTGTTATTTTAATTGACCCATGTTTGCTCGTCCTACTTTCTCTGGAGAACATGCACTTAACCATCCTTGGCAGGTGGTTGCACGCTCAGTATATACAATTTATAAGCAAATAATTAAATACAATTTATAAATAAATTATATATATTCTATATTTAATATTATTCACAACCTCAAAATTAATTTCAGCTCCATGACACTGGAGAATCTGAAATTTATGAACTAGTAAAGTTTGTCCTGTATAATTTACTAGTTCTGATAATTAGTAAATGAAAGGGTGTAACTACTTTATAGATGAATTTTCGAAAATGTCGGTTTAAAATGTTGGTAACGTCTTGCTACTACTACAATACTCACTACAGTATTTTTTTTTCTTAATGGAATATGTTCTTCAAAATTAGATATTTAAAGAAGCAATTTAGGGGCAATATTTCTTCCAAAATACAAGTTGGTTTTTGTACAATTTTGCACATAATTAAGGCAATTTAATAACAAGATTTTCTTGAAAGCGGCTCCAAATGTTTTCTTTACATTTTTTCCTCCGGTAGTGAAAAGTACACCTACTGAAAACCCACAAAAGGGGACAGGTCCGATTTTCATTAAACTAAGAATTTTTGAAAATTGTTTAAGTTAAAAATAAAGCAAGAAAGTATGTGTAACACCACTACTTTCATTTAGCTCTTCAATAAAGATGTCATTTAATTTTGAATGTGATATTCTATATATTCAAGACCAAAAGCTAGCTTTGCTCTGAATTCTTACTTGTGAAACTAATAAGGCACTAAGCACATTCTCAAAACTTGAGAGAGTTCAACAAAAGAGACATGTGCGAATGTTTAGTGTCCTAAAAAATCTTTTTCTAGGAAATTTTTTTCTGAGAAATAAAATTTCAAGAAAAAATTTGAAGCATTTGAGAAAACGTTTTATAAACTGCATTGACCTCAAAAAGAAATTATAGAAAAATGACTTGTTTATTAAAAAAGTTGTACATTACCTTATTTCTAGATCTATTCTTATAGGAGAATTATCTTTAAGAAAAAATATCCATCTTGAATATTATTATTATTATTTTGCAATTTTCGAAAATACAAAGGGTTGGCCAAAAATGAGACCAGCACAACTTTTTGAACCATCCTTTCATACAGAAGAAAAAATCTAAAGAAAAAAGTTAAAGCCTTTTTCAGAATACCATTGTTTAAAAATTTCCTACATTTCTTGCAAAATTACACAAAAACTCATTTTCACAAAATTATATTTGTCGTAATTTTAATATCTGCCTCTATAACAACAGATTTTATGAAGAAAAAAAATCCTTATCTTGAAGATGGCAAAAAAATGTTCAACTATTGCAATATTTGAAAAATGTTTAATAAAAAAATTTGCGGCCATTTTCTCAGGAAGTTTTAATGACTTCATATAATGCAACCCCCAACATCAAAATATCTGTTTCAAATTTGCAATTCCTTGAATTTGTTTATATCTATCAGGAGTATCAATTTTGGAGAAGACAGGTTACATGGTGGAGTTTCCAAAGATGGACAGACAGGTCGACAAGAAAGAAAGATACGAGAAAGAGAAACAGACAGGCAGACATACACGACAGGTGAAAGACAGTCAGTTGAAATGCCTGTTAAAGAGGTCTGCCTACGTAGCAAGGTCAGCCCCTTCACGAAGCAGGGGCTCAGTGACAATTGTTTTCTTCCCTCCAAATCTACAGCTCCAGAATTAAGTGTTACAATTTGTTACAAGTGGGTGGTGTCAAATGTAAAATTGCAAATGCAATGTGTTAATGGTCACATTGTAATTGGATGAAAAGTTAAGATTGAAAAGAATCTCAAAATAGTGTGTAAAAAGATTGCACCCACATTTTTACAACTCCTGCAAATAAAACTATCCTTCATTTGTGTAAGTTATGGAGAAATGTTAACTTTTCAAAATATGTGCACAACACAAAATCTTTCACAGAAGCAACATCTAATTTCCCTCAGAAACAAGTGTTACCTTACGACAAAAGCACACTATCATACAAGTTTTAAATTTAACACCATTCCTCTGTTACAGTTTCTATGAAAGCTATTTGATTACTCTTTTGAACTTCTTTAATAATGAAGCTTAAAAATCAAAACAACCCATCCCTTGCACATCTAAAACACTTAATGTTGGTACACTTATTTTGCTTAATAAATGAAAAATTGATTCTCAATTTACTTGAGAACCTATAGAAAGCTTGTCCAATTTTTCAAGAGTGAAACAACATATTAAATTAAATAATCGGCAAAATATCATATTTGAGAAATAGGCATACATTAATACACATTCTTACCTGATCTTCATTCAAATAGTTGGGAAGACCTCCAATGAAGATCTTGTGCGGGGAGTCTGGGACTACGGTGCTAATCACGCCTGCTAAGCAATAAAGAAACACACAGATCAGTTGCAAAAAGCTGTCTAAAACACCAAAGGCAGCTATAATACTAGTGTGCAGGTTAGCTGGGCAGTAAATATCACAAGTGAAATGCTGATATTTTCTGCACATAAGATGCAGTAAAATCTCTCCAGTAATATTCCCATTGCCCCCAAAATGGGGCAGAGTATTTTCCTGTTAATAGTTCATTTCTAGAAAGGAATGAAGATATGTTATATACCCTATATTGTTGTGTTGCTAACAATGAATAAAATAAAGTTCACTAGATTACTCTACAGAGTTTTCCATTGTTGTGGGAGACCTTCGTACAGTGCGCGCAGCTGAGCATCATGTCGCTTCGTGAATCGTAAGTACATTACTTAAATTTATAATTATTTTAATAATTTATTTTGATATAACACAATTTGGTGAAACATATTTGAAATATATTCTACATACAAAAGATTCTAGCTTATATATTAGCAGGAAATTACAACAAAATAGTGACGCCCCATTATAGGGACAATGGGAACGAGAGGGTACAGGGTTTATATATATATATATATATATATATATATATATTTATATTTATATTTATATATATATATAGTTAGCAAGTATATTTTTGACATTTGCGTAAATATTAATATTTCAGGGCGTGATTATGTATTATATTCGAATGTTTAAATATACAGTAAAAACCCTCTTTTACACTTTTCATGGGACCATAGGAAAAATGGTGTAAATTGTGGGAAATGTAAATAAGGGGAAATGTTTTTTTCTCTTCAAAACTGTAAATAAATTGTATTTAAATACTAAAAAACCAATAAGAATTATAATATTCAGTATTATACACAAATAAGATTATAAAGACAAAAAGAAATCTGATATTTTGGTTTGTTTTCTTCTTTTAGCTTGGACTGATTGAATTCGAGACTAGTTCTTACACTTTATCAAAAGTAGTATCACCACCATCTGCAGCAGAGAGGTATTTAATGTTTCTAGGGCTGCAAATGCTTGTGCACTCGTGGAAGGAGGTTGATCATCATCGTCACTGTCATCTTCACTTCCATCACCATCTTAACCAACAGCATTATTTTGAAGATAATCCTGAACAATATCTTCTAATGACGATTGTTCATCAGCAGTACGAACATCATTTTCCACAGATACAAACTCTTCAAATGAAGTTTGAGACTTAAGACTTGTCCAGCCCTCACACTCAAAATCAGAAGCATCTTCCACGGCCTCTTCTGTATCTGCCAGGAAGCCAGCTTCTTAAAACAGTACATAGTAGTGGCAATAGTAGACTGCTTTACTTCCCTCCATAATTTTGCAATAAAATGCAAGGCATCTAATATCGAAATCTTCATTTCTGCTGCATCCTTACCACATTCAATGTACCTTAAATATTTCTAGACTAGATTTCTACGATACTGCACTTTGAAATTATTAATGATGCCCAAATCCAAAGGCTGCAATACACTTGTGCATTTGGCTGGGGAAAACTCCATTCTTATGTTTTTTAAATTCAACATTTCGGGATGTGCTGGGCATTGATCTATAAATAGAAAGATTTTTCTATCTTGTGCTCCCATTTTAGCATCAAGAGCATGAACTTGCTGAGTAAATAACTCTGAAGTCATCCATGCTTTTTTGTTGGAGGCGTACGATGTTGGCAAGATTCTAACGTTTTTAAAGCAACGTGGCTTTTTTGCTTTGCCAATAACAAACGGACGCAAGATTTCCATTCCATTTGCGTTTGTCCCCAACATTACCGTGAGGCAAACTTTACTAGGTTTGCCCCTATGGCATGGTTCATTTTTCATCGCAAACGTTTTATTCGGCAGAAGATTAAAAAGTAACCCGGTTTCATCGCTATTGAAAATATCTCTTGCAACATATTCACTGGATGTGAATATTCACATGATGGCTGGAGTCTTTCCAGGAAGAAACACTATTTTTATCAATACTATTCGATTCTCCACAAATTGCCCTATATACAACATTGTACCGTTTCTTAAAACGATCAATCCAACCATTGGATGCAACAAAATAGTCTATTCCTAACATATCTGCCACGTTTTTAGCCTTTTCCCTCAAAATCGTACCATTAATTGGTATATTGGATGCCCTTGTTGTCTCGAACCAGTCTTTTAATATCTCTTCCAGTTTCTCATATTTTGAGTATTTCACGTACTCTCTCTTTTTAGATTGTTGTCTGCACTCCTTTGCACTCTGTTCGATTATTTTTCGACACTTCACGATTGTATTTAGAGTTGAAATAGAAATTTCCAACTGCTACGCCAACACAACACGTGGTCCTGGAAAAGCGTCCACCTTCTTCAAAATCTCCATTTTCTATTCAATAGAAAAACTTCTTCTATCTTTCTTCTCCATTGTACTCCACTTCCACAGCTCGAAGTTTTCGCACAATTCCACCCCGCAATTTACTTAAAATCACTACCACTTTCGCATTAACACAAGCCACAATGAACGCAGTACTGATACTGAATGGCCTAAGTCTCTCACAGACAGACGCGATGTGAAGAAATCGCGCTCCTTGCGAGACCGGAAAAACGGCTTGTGTTGTGGCAAGCAAACTGTTGTATATTGCGGGAAAACTGAAATTATACTAACGTAAATGGGGGGTATTTATAACACTATGAATATACGAAAACTGATGGGACCGACAAGAAATGTTGTAAATGCTGGGAAAACGTAAATTGCAGGAACGTAAAAGTGGGGTTTTACTGTATTTTCTATTTGAATTTCTTTTTGATTGTCATATTATTCATTTCAGATTATCCGCAAACGAAATAATAAGTATATTAGAACGTGATGATTTCACAGAAGCTTTGGTTTATATCTCTGCTCCTGATAACCATTTTCTAAGTGATGAAGACAGTGGCGAAGATGAAATAGAAGATGCTGATGTAAATCATCTAACTGGAAATCAGCTACGAGGCCTGGGAGAACTCCAGGCAACAAAAATTACTTCCTCTGGAGTAGAAGAAATTATTTTACCATCGCAAGAAGGGTAACTGAACTAGGGGACCGTGTCTGAATTGACCACAGATGCAAATAAGGCTAAAGTTCGAAACTGGGTAAAAACGGACATTGTACCTCTCCCAGAACGTACTTGGGAACAACCGGATTGGCTGCAACGTGAATGGTTTCCTATTGATCTGTTTGAATTAATTTATGATAGTGAAGTATTTGATTTGCTTGTTGAAATGAGTAAGAAGTACGCTGTTTTCAAAGGGAACACTAAATTTGATGTGTCGCATTGTGAAATTAAAACTTTTATTGCAATTTTGTTGCTCAGTGGTTATTGTGGTAATGCAAGGTACCGTCTCTACTGGGACACGGGAATTGACACACATCACCCAGGAGTAGCAAGAGCAGTATCTAGAAATAGGTTTGAAGAACTTCTGAGATATTTTCATGTCTCTGACAATAATAATTTAGTGAAAAGTAACAAATTCTCAAAAGTTCGACCTTTGTGGGCAATGATAAATGAAAGATGGCTCATTCTTTCCCCAAGATGCGAACTTGTGCGAGGATGAAATCATGGTTCCGTACTACGATCGTCGTTTCACAAAGCAACACCTACATGGAAAACCAATACATTTTGGTTTCAAGGTATGGTCCCTATGCACTCGATTGGGCTACCTTGTACAAGCGGAACCATACCAGGGAGCTTCTACTGGGAACGAAATGCCAGATCTTGGTGTGGGTGGATGTTATGGACTTGCTCCAAGAACTACCAGAGAAGAAAAAGTACAGCTTATTTTCGACAATTATTTTACTTCCATTCGTTTTCTAGAAAAACTAGGTAAAACGGGACATGATGCAACTGGTACTATCAGGAACAATAGAGCCGAAAAAGCCCCTCTCATGGAGCCTTCTAAAATGAAGAAGATGTAGAGAGGTGTGTATGATCAAGTGACAGACCAAGAAACACAAATCAGTGTTGTCCACTACGATAATAATATCGTAAATGTTGCCTCCAACAAAATAGGAGTATCTCCTCTAGGAAAAGCTAAATGGTGTTTGTCTGAGAAGAAGAAACTTGAAATTCTACAGCCTGCTTGCATTTCTGCCTACAATTTGTATATGGGAGGGATGGATCGGCTTGACCAAAATGTCTGTTACAGAACAGCATCAGAATGAAAAAGTGGTATTGGCAACTTTTAATGTTTCCCTTAAATGCATCCATGAATAATGCATTTCAATTATACAGTCTCACACCTTCTGGAAAAAGCGTCAATCATTTATATTACCTACAGTTTATCAGGATAATAGTTCAGACATACTTAGGACAAAGCTTAGAGCGAAAAATAGGTAATCACCAAAGGTGGTAAAAAAGAGGATACCAGAAAAAGTGAGACTGGATGGTCGTGATCATATAATTGTCAAAAGTGAAACAAGTCAGATGTGGTGAATGCCATAAAAACACCATGAAGAAATGTAAAAAATGTAATGTCGGCTGCCATGCAAACTGCTTTGAGAAATTTCATTCATAAAAACATGTAGACCAGAACGTAAGTTACTTTGTTTCTATCAGGGTCTACCGAACACTTCCCAAACATGCAATGCTTAAAAAATTGTTAACATGTTTATCATCATTAAAAATTTTCTAATTTAAAGCTTAAATATATTTCTTAATTATTTAGTGCAATAAAATAAACATGTGCCCTTGAAAATAAGGTTTTCCTTCTCATAAAAACCCCGTACCCTCCTATTCCCATTGCCCCATTTTTGGGGCGGGGCTCCTACACAATATGAAATGTCGTATTAGTGAAAATAAAAAAAATTCATATAAATTAGACCAAAACAAAAAAGGAAACTTCATGTCAGCATGAAATTCCAAAAAAATAAAAAGTTGGGAATATATGGATTAAGGAAAGACACACAGAAAGACACACAAGAAAAACACAAGATTCTCCAACAAGTTTCAACAGTCCAAAAATGAGAATCATAACTTCTTCACATAAAATAACAGTGGCAAACATTGCTTCTGGGACCAACACAAAATTATGATGGAAACATGCCTTACATGAAATTGTTACTTGCATGAAGTCATGTTTAGGGCAAAATTTTCATAATTTCTTGAATGATCATCCAGATATTTGACAGGAGAAAAATAAGGGACCAACAAGTTCTAACAAAATCTCAAAAATTCAACAAGGAAAATTTCTAATCTGCAATACATTGGTATTTTCCCTGCAATATTTTTTCTATCAATTACAAGTTATTAGATAACATTAAACGTTCAATCATTGTATTATAAAAATGAAAATGACTAACATTACAAACTAGCCAGTACATAACAGATAGAATTCTGTTTGCCACAACCGAATTTTCCTATTTAAGGCTCAATGGTATTAGGTGAGAGCAAGAGAAAGCAAAGCCACTATCATCTTGCTCTTACTGGATGTCATATGATCGATTGTGCAATTGCACAAGCCTAGGAAACAGACTATTAGGTGGAGAGAGTAAAAACTTTGGATTTAATTAAGTTTGAAAAAAGTAGTAAGATGATACTTTTGGTTCTTTGTCAGAGTTAGGTTGGTTGTGCACGGTTTTGTGTCAATTTCCTACACAGCAAAAACTAATTTCTCTGATTAAACTGTGGGGAAAGACACTCACTTTTTGCAAATACTGTTCCTGAAAATTATTGAAAATCAAGAATAGCATTACACAATTTTTCAACCTCTGAGTATGAAGGTCAGAAAGGAAACTGCATACTGTTTCAGTTTTCCACTAACCCTCTTAAATTAAGAATAGCTCATTTCTGAATGTTATACTGAAAAGCTGTGTCTTGTTTAAGTTGCAAAATTGAATACTTTTCACAATTTGTGCATATTATAATCAGCACCAAATTATAAACTTTTATTAAAGATGACTCATTTTACTTCTCTGCAGTGACCACTGTTTTGATAACCATTCCATGTCCTTACTAAATGAAAATATTCTTCCTAGTCAGTTTCAGGTGTAGTAACGCAAGTAAGAGTAGTAATTTTTTGGTATTCATTAATTCAGAAATACAGCTGCCATTATCATCATACAATTGTTCTTCTAGGCACAATCAAGCATGAATATATAATTTCTGTTATTCCGAACACAACCACACTTGCCGATCTTGACAACAAAAACTTACATAAGTGCGGTCACCACCACATCCAAAAACATGGAATATTTACTTATGAAATGAAGAAGAAGTTGAGTTTTATTCACACTATTTCACTGCTTCAGTAAGTTGAAGCGAGCACAAGTGAGCAAATGTCACACCTTGCAGATCCCACTAGTTTATGCACGCTGCATATACTATAACATGTTTAAGTATGGATCATGTCAACACATCTCTTGGATCATGTCAACATGAACCTACTGTTAGATATGTTCAAAACATAATTAAGGACTTAAGATACATGCATTTCACTTGCGATTTAAGATTTTCCAAAAGGAGAGATTTGATTGTGGAAGATATTCTCTTTGAATCATTATTTTCATTCTGTTTGTAATAATTTTTACTGATTCCATAAAATGGATTAAAAAATTACAAGGGTAAGGCCCAGCTAACCTTGAGAAGAGGCACGTAAGACTCAAAATTCCACATACCAGGTACATTGACGGATGGATTCTCCGACATCCCTGGCATTGGTTGATAATCATGAGGTCTTCTAATTTTTAAACTTTGTCCCTTAAAATTTATGCCATCAAAGGCCATAGCTTGTGTTGTTTCATCTATAGAACGAAACTGAAAAACAGAACAAAATTATTTTCTAATACCACAATATTTACAAAAAATTAAATTCACACATGCACCTACACTCACCTCTAGAAAAGCAAAGTTCTTATCCAAATTTATTTGGCAGGCCAAAACAGGGTTTCCAGCAGCTTGTGCTAACCCAGATAAATGCATCTGTTGATTGAAGAACTCCATCATCTCCTCCTAAACACAGGATTCAGATACATTACAATTTTGTGTAAATTATAATAGTGCAATCATGCAAATGAACTGTCATGATAAAAAGTAGATTATTTCCAATTAAATCAAAATCCTTCCACAAATACATTGTGATTTACCTCTGTTACACCAAATGGGATGTTTCCTACATATAACCGCCGAGCCTGTCTAGTGATTGTAGAACCCACTACAGGTACAGCTGCTTGGGGTGTATCTGCTACTATATTTGCAGGAATCTGACCAGCCGCTGGAAACAATATGGTGATTTTAGATGCAGGAATATATCAACACAAATACTTTAATATACTACTTTGTTTTACCTTGCATAGCCTTGTACTGCAACGGCGTTATGTGTTCAAATCCAGGAGGAGGGACATCCCAATATAATGAAGGCTTTCTCCGTCTGGATCTCTTCTCTTTCTTGCCAGGAGACCTATAATATAGTTAGTATTAAAGGTTAAATTGTATGATTGGTTCCAGCAAAATATTCTTTAAGAAACCCTGATCACAAATTAGTTACTTCAACTTTTCAGGTAATCAGTTATTTTATTAAAAGTATTATAGAATAATACTCCAGGAAAAAAAATCAATGTAGCGATCTTAGATTTTGTCAGTTTGGGTATTAACCCTTTTCCACCCAGCATGCCTGTATGGATGCACTGAATGAATCTTAACATAGTTCTTATTTTCATCTTAAAATTTTCCAGTAATGCAGTCAGAACTTCATATTGATTTCCATTACATCTTAACATGTCAGCATTCACACTTCAAAATTCTGAGAAAGACATTTCTTCATAAAATGAAATTTTTTTAATGCTGTTCTGCAGGTAGTCATTTGTGCAAAGTAGCTGTAATATTTTTTTGTTTTAATTTAGATCCCTAAGTGAAATTTTTTACTAACTGATATAATGTATTTTCTAAATAATAACTTAAACAAGAGGCAGTGAATTTGTTTTAATATTTCACATCTTTCTTGATATTTCACGAGTGTCATTTTACTGTGCCTATAAGAGCATGCTAAGCAGATTCGTTAGCAGGAAGAGTGTAAACATAGCACTGGATATTCTCGCTACGAGTCCAATTCTCTCAAACTTCTTGTTCTTATTAATTTAGCAAATTGTGTCATTAAACTTGTGCTTTTGTTTTTTTTGTTTACTCATGCCTATCGCCAATTATAGATGATTGCTTAGATTAAGTTTTATAGTTAGTGCTCTACAAGTGTTTTACATTAAAATTTAGATTTTTAGACTTATTTTTCAGTAATATAGGATATTGTATGTGTTAATTATCATGACAGCGAGGGTTCAGTGTTAAGTGCTACTGAAATTCTTGCAGTAAGTAGTAACGTCTGTTTGAATATTTTTTAATAGTTGTAGGTAAATACTTGTCGATCCAAAACACGCAACAGAAGTGGAATGTTTGTTTATGTTGTCCACAAAACAAAAATTGTTTTACAGATTTTTACAAAAAAAGTTAATTTTTGTTATAAATATATAAATGCTGCTTTTCTATTATACTTTTAAACAATGTAAAATGCAATATTTATTTATGTTCTTCTCCAAACAAAAGTTGTTTTAAAGATTTTCACATAAAAAATAAGTAAATTATTGTGAAAAATGCTTTTTTCTGCATTTTTTTTAAACAATGGAAAGTGCATTGTTTAATGTTGTTCACGAAACAAAAATTATTTTAACGTTTTAAAGTTGTTAAAATTGTATTAGTTAAAAAAAAAACTTTGTTAAAATATATTTCTCTCATATTATATTTTTCTTTTAAACAGTGGTTCCATTAGTTTAATTTTAGAATTCTGAAGTCATTACTACCTAAACCTTACGGTCGTGTGGGTATGCCCACGCCGATTCTAGAAATGCAACATTTAAAACAAAAAATTTTAAATAAATCTTTAGACATAGAATCAAGATAAAAATAACATTTATTTGAAATTGGGAAGAAAAATAATTTCAGATCTTGAAGGGTTTTGAACAGGTGAGGTATGGGTTAATGTATTTCAATTTTATCATTCAAAACGAACATTTTCTTCTCTCTTTGTTTCCATTTTTATGATAAATATAACTATTTCTGCTACATATTTATATTTCAGTGTTTTATGTAGAACTATTTATGTAGCAAATAATAATATAATTAAAAACTTTTAAAACGAGAGAGAAAAATAGGAAACAAGCTCTTACATCATATCTGTCTAGCATCCTATGTATGGTTAAGGCAGAAGTTTTGTTGACAGATGGATTGACGGGACACTAAAAAAAATAATTCAGGATCAGGTACTCCCAAAACGTGCATTTCCTTCAAAATCTCAAGATGTTTTGCAGCGTTGCACAATTTTCTCTAAACTACATTCACGAGAAAGTTATTTGACAGAGTTCCACTAACCCTAATTTAGTGAATACTCCTCTTCCCAATAACAATTATAAATATATACAATGATCATAAATCCTCTTACACCATTGAAATAATGGTCTCAGCTTAACTCACATTATAACAAGAATTCATTAAAGAGATAAAAACAGCACTGACTGATGACAGCACGGGAGCAGTGAGGGGTTTCTTCACTATTTTTTAGATATTCAATCTATGTTGAATTCAGAAATTCATTCATTAACATTTTCTTTTCATAAATGCCACTATACTTTTAAAATTCTATGTCTTCAAGAATACCAAGTCTTTCAAAGCAAAGTTTCCAAAAGTTGCAGAAAACAAAAACATCCATGCTTTAAAACCTACTCTTCGAAAAACTCTTATCCTGATCTATCTTAAGGTCTATTTCTATTACAATACCTTGATCTCTTGTCACGGCTGCGAGACCTCGACCTCTTCCGGTGTTCTCTGGAACGTGATCTTCTCCGCCTATCCTTGTCCCGTTCTCGGTCCTTTTCCCTGTCTCGTTCTGAAAACATTAATCACATGATAAATACACTAGTATACATGGAATAATGGTGTCCCAGGGCAAAAGCACGAGAGATGTTACTAGTTAAATTATATGTCAAGAACGTTTGAAATACTTGCTTTGTCGGAACCCGTAACACCTTCCTATTTTTCACTATTTTTAATACACTATTTTGTTTTATTTGTACGTGAATTCTGAAATCATTATGCTCATAATTCATGGAATAGTGTTGAATCATTAACAAAACTTTTTTAATGTGGTAAAAGCTTCAGAAATGGTCACAGTTAAGTTATTTTTGTAGTTTTCTCAAAATTCCTAATCTATGGTACTTAACTGATGTAAAACTCAATAGGCAATTGGCCATCTCTCCAAATAGATTCCTTGCCTAAAAATGGCCAATTTTTAATCGGTCTTACTTTTAATTTATTTCAAAATCCCTATTTTGTTCCAATAGTGGCTACTTCAAAATTGCAAGATTTTGGTAAGGGTCTCATTAAATTTAATTTCTCAATAATTTTGCGATCATTCATGATCAACAAAAATTACAATATCCCTTTGACATAGTAATTCCCAGAGATTAAATAAAATTCTATATTACTGCCAATTAACACATTTTAATACGGCCAACCAAGCAAGTTTCTCTGTTGGAAAATCAATATATTCGTATTTTATATTTTTATTTGATCCTAACAACTGTATGACATTTCAAGTATATAGTTTACAGGGACTGGTGCAGAACAGCACAAAATAAAGTTTCCGCAAATCTCTTAACAATTCATTCTTCCCCGCGTTCTCGTATGTCCGGCCTGCCCATGTACGAACTTTAGAAATAGCTTGAATATTTTAGAAATAATATAAGTAAACCAATAAAGATAATTTCATATTTAAAATGTATCTTATTTTCCTCGCAATAAAAATGTTGTTTTTCGCCCTCACAACACAAAAACCTTTTTTTTACATGGTAATATTCCGCCAACACATCATTATGGCTTTCCTCACTGCCCGGCGCATTTCTCACGAACATAATCAACCTACCTCCTTTATTTTCTTCCCCCATTCTTGCTTATAGACGTGCTCTTCCTAACGAAGATTTCAATGCACTCGTCTCTAGAGCTTATTTACACTTTCAATCAGAACAGCCGACAGAAACTGTAAACTAATACGATGTAAGCAATTCTAACAGAACAACAAGAACATGGCGTCTTCAGGCGTCTTCTTTGCGTCCTGCTTGCGTTCGACCGCTCCCATCATCCTGACAAGGACCACCAATACGTTCAGAAATGAATACGTGATGTTGTAATTTATTTGTTAAAAGTACAAAATCGAACGCAGATTTTTACAAATAAATTAATATTTTTTGAAATAAAAGAAGAAAACATCTGATTTGTTTAAATTTATTACCTTTACAATTCCTTGTCTATCAACTATTTACTAAGTTCGGCAACGTTGCTCTAATAAAACCTAGAAAATAACAAACAAACTCTTCTTTTGTGGATTTTTTGGAATTTTAGCAAATCTGGCAAGCAAATTGGGCGATATTTTAATTTTACTATCACCATTTTCCCCCTTTGAAGAACTTCCCCTCCACAATTAGTCTGCTGAACGGTTTGGCAACACAGCATTATATGTCAATGAGTGTGGGTGTATCAGTACCATCGGTACTAAAAAATTTGGTCGTGTAGTAGTGTGGTGGGCAGGTAGTGGGTGGTAGTGGTTGATACACGCGAGAATGGATCGAATGAAAACACTGGAGGAGGAACTGAGGGAAGCATCATGCATTGGCGATATCGAAACTGTCGAAGAAATTCTAGCCACGGGCATTAATGTTAACGCGAAACATGAAATCAATGGATGGTAATGTTTTTAAAAGTTCAATTTTGTGTCAAGTCAAACTCCAATGATGACATTTTATAAAGTTGTATTTCGTGAATTTCTTTCTGTAATGGACATGTTACTTTTTAGATTTTAGAACATTTACACATTTCATTTGTGATTAAATTATGTTTATTCAGTTTTTATTGTAAACCATCTCGAATTTTTTCATAGGACTGCATTGCATTGGGCAGCAAAACGAGGCCACAAATCTATAGTAAATTTACTGCTCGCGAGTGGTGCTGATGCGAAGGCACTAACGAATAAAGGTGAAACTCCAGTTGCTCTTTGCAATAATCCAGAGATTTGTCAATTGCTGGACCCTGGATGTGTAAATCCTGCTCCATGTGAACAGCCATCACTTCCTATTACTCCACACTATCTCAAGCATACGTCTTTAAATGGAATAACTAATAGAAAAAGTTCTAGTGTGGATGTTACAGTTAGCAACTCAAACTGTCAAATGGCATCAAAGAGTCATTGCAACTGTTCTCTTCAAAATGAAGGTAAATCATAGTTCCTCGATACTTGGTTTATCGGTTTATATCTAGTAATTCAATGTTATCTTATGCAATTTAATAATTTTATTTCCAGAAATTGTTTTAAAAGTTCGTCTAGCAAATACTGGAGATCCTGACTTCATTGAAGTAGAAATTCCACGGAAAGAACTCACTTATTCTCGATTACTACGTGTATGCTGTGAAGAACTAGGTGTGAATGCCACCCAAGTTCTTCGAATTCGCAAGCTTCCAGACACGCTAGTGAGAAAAGATAAAGATGTTCAAAGATTTCAGGACTTTCAAGAAATAGAAATGGTTGTAGCATCAGCATCTGGAAAAAAAATTGTTCCAAATAGTAATGGATTAATACCAGGATATGGTGGAACAAATGTTAATGGCTATCAATCAATCTCCCTTTATAAAAACCAGACAATTCTGTACTAACTATACTTGCCAAAGAAAGTTGAAGCACAAGATGGATTGAAGATATTGAATACTCCAGTCATTCCACCATATTTCACAAGAGGCAAGCTCTATGTATAAGAATATATTCAAGGTGCTTTGGGAAAGTGTGAGCTTTTCTTTTTCTTTTTTTTGAGTGTGGCAAAAGTGAATGGTTGAATTTTCTGTATGTCTTTGTTTAAACACTACACATTTGGCACTCAGACAATTTTAGTATTCTTTTTGAAAAGCACCAATTGGAAAACTTTATTGTTAGGCAATAATATGGTGTTTTTGTTGAAATGATAATTACTATTAGTACTTTATTTCTGAATTGTGGTACTGTATATTATATTGTGTATTGCAATCAATGTTTTAAAGAGAATTGCCTTTGTTTACAAACTAGCAATTATTCATCACTTATAAATAAATCAGATAGTGTGAAAATATTTAATGCAGACTAATATGAATTTTCCTCTTGGCTTCAGCAGAATTTTATTCCATGGAAACATTTGTGAATCTAGTCAGTAATATTGTAAGTTTAAATTTCAATACTAATATCATTTTAAATTATTTTGTAATCCACGATGAGAAGTGTTATTTGATGCCTAGTGGCATGTATTTTGCTCTCGTCAATTGATTTTATTACAGAACTAACTGGTAGCATTTCATTGCAGCTTGTTATTTCCTCCTTTTTTTTATCCCAGTAAGAATTTACTAGTATGATTGGAGATTAATCTTGATGATCATGAGGATCAGGAGATTAATTTTTTGAACCATTACTCAAATGAAGTTACGATCTGAGGTTTAATTTTGCTCTGTTATGTAGATTTTAATTACTTGCAGAATTGTTAGGTATAGAAGGGGCTTTCCATAAATTGCCGAAACTTTTTTTGGCATGGGGAAAGATAGAGAGATGTCTCAGAAAGACTGTATTTATTTAAAATTTTTAATTGTATGACTTGTTCTCTGGTATTCTATGTTACTTGAAACCTTACTTTTAGCAATATTAGTAAACAAAGTTCATAGCAAAACTAAAAGGCAAAAGGCAAAATGTAAGAGAAGAAAAGCAACTGCTAATAGGAAACACAATTGTGGTATAAAAAAAAAAGGAATGGCAAAAATTTGCTTATTGGAAAATGAAAAGAGAAAAGAAGTTAGATGGTTTAACAGAGTTGAACTTCTTAAAAAAATATACATGTATTTTTTTGAAAAGATGATTGCGGCAGTACCTGCCATATAATACTCTCTGAGACCTGCAATTGAAGACTGGCCAAAAACCTTGGAACCCAGAGAAAGATCGGCATTTAACAGAAATAAAATTATGAATTTAAATGATACATTATTAATTATTTATATAGAGTCCTGACTCCTGAAGCTAAACTATTGAAGCGCATTGTATATGTGACTGGTTTTTGTTTTCTTTATTTCATACTGGCAATAATTCCCAAACCCTCCCCCAAAAAATGGGGTGATAACAGTGGTAATTTTGTTGAAATATAATATTGATATAATTTATGGTCATCCTCAAAGAATAATTTTCACTGTCATGTGCACATTGCTGTTGGGGGGTTTGTAAATTCATGAAATTCCCCACTTGTTAAAAAATTGATACATCATGAAGGCAAGATTGTTCATAATGTTCAAGTCAATCCAGAACCAATATTTATTGTTATTCTTTTTTGAATTTATCAGAAGTTATTAACAATTTAATTTTAGTCCCATCTCTCCGGTCACTAATTTTTTCAGAGCTTAAAGTGAGAAATTGGCGTTACAGGCAACAATAGAAGCCAAGGCAGCTAATTCTCATGAGTGAATAAAACCTTACACTAGCATGACATTTTATTCATAACGTTAAAGACATATCTTAATGGCCAATAATATGATGCTGCAATACCTCTTTATCACCTATGGGTACTAAAATTTTTAATCTACCATTCTTGGTGCACTGGGCAGTTGTTCTCATGTTTGTGGCAGTAGTGCAACAAACTATTTGTCCTGATGTAACAACATTTTTTATTTTTTGTATTTTACTAAAATTTGGAGCAAAATATGATTAAACATTACACAAGCCAATGAAAATAATTTATTATACAAGGCAATGAAGTATTATAATGCAATTCCACTATGTAATTAGGTGTGAAGAACTTAAAATATAATTACTGAAATATTGGATGTATGCTTAAACAAAACACATCTTTCATTGTTTTAATAATATTGACTAGGGAAAAAATAACAGATATACCAATTGCAGTAAATGTTAATTATAGCAGCAGGGAATTAAATTTTTTTATTTAGTAGGGAACAGTTGTTGTTTATGTGGGTAACAACAACTAAATAAAAGATATTCCATATTGTAATAGATAAAATAATTCCTTTGTTAATAAACAAATCAAAAAATAATAAACTTTGCTTTTAGATTAATTGAACACCATTACAATACAAAGTTGTTAACCTTCAGTTGTTTATTAACAATTAATGAATTTTGTATGCTTTATTAAATAAATATGATCTTTAGAAAAATATTGCCTAGTTCTGCATGATGAAAGGTCAATGAAACCGTTCCTTGTTAAACTGTACACTTGAAATAGTATATTATGCAACTAATTTATAATGTTACGTTGCGTTTATTTTGTAAGGAAATGTTTTCGAAATATAAGCGATGCTTAGAGCAAGTTGTCAAATTTGTATGAGTGCAATAAAGCCACATAACAAATAAGTTGCGAACTACTTTTTTTGTATTACAGCATTATAAATTTATAAAAGAAAAAAAATATTTTGGAAACGATTTCAAAAGTAGTTTTGCTATTGACAACATAAGATGGCAGCGAGGATGGGTAGGATGAGAGCCGGAGGCCGTGGAATAAAATGTCCTTTTATGAACTATTTCTTGCAATGAAAACTGTCATTTATAATGCTGGTATACAAAGAAAGGATATTATTATTCGTCGAGGTATTCTTGTTATCCATTTCTTTATTACAAAATATTCAGCTTTAAATATCATATATGAATTTTAAGAGATGTCTTTCAATGCGCACCAAGAAATATGTTAATTGCATATTGAAGCAACGAACAAATATGTATTATATTTTAATTTTTTATTCCTAATTGACTTCTACCATCAGTTACATTTGAAATATACATATAAATATTTCAACTTTTGGAAACGGAAATGCATGAACAATGGTTAAAATGTTCAGTAAAGTGAAACTTGATGTTCATGAGACAATTATTTACACTTTCTGCAAGTTAGGTTGCTGAGAAACATTAGAACAATTAATACTTCAAACTTGTGTTGTAATAACAATATCTCATACTTTAACGTGCCAAATTTTAAATCAATTCAAATTAAATCTTTTTCTTTCTAAACTATGATCAGTTGATTTATTTACAAACTATACTGCCTAAATAAAGAAAGGATCCACACCCATATTCTTTGCTGAGAAGCGAAGAACAGAAACTATTTACATCAGGAGCAACTCTCTTTAGGATGTATAAGATATATTTTGTATTTGTTATACTAGTCCCTAAACCTTTCTTCTCTTTTTGTTCTTGTACATTGCACAGATAACTATATCACTTTCTAGCTAATTATGATTACTATTCCTTCATGTCTAATTCAATTTCTTCCTTATTTATGAAAGGCTTAGTGTTACCTTGAACTGACACTTCTTAGAGCGCATTGCTGGATGTGCTGCAATACTCAGATGAATGAAGTTTGGCCAAATTGCATCAATTAGAGTATCAGAGTGGTGATTACAACTACATGTAAGGATTTTAAGCATCATAAAATAAAGAGTTTTCTTTTTGGAAATAAGTTCATGGCAATTTCAATTGAAAGTCGAAGATTTTATGTTTAAATTAAATTAACTTTTGTTATGAAAGCTTAAAACGTCTGTTCAAAAGGTTGAAGAGAAACCACTTATTCACAATTGGAGGCTAAAGCTTGCTTACAGCACCTCTTAACTTTTTATGTATGCACATCCAGTCTCCAAAAGAAATATCTGCCTGGCAAGTTCACTAAAATACTGATTAATATAAAATACCCTGTAGAGGCTCAGTAATGTAATCTCACTTTCATAGAATGCCACAGCTAACTATGCCTAGTTAGACCTTTCAGCTTATTCTAACACCCATTGTTTTGATTTAGTTAGCATTCAGTTTTTCCACAAAACTTATATTCAAGTTGTAATTAAAACTTTGTGGGTATGGGTATATTCAAGTTTTAATTAAAATTTTTAATGAGAGAAATAATTAGACAATGTAAAATGCTATTTTATAATTTCATTTGTCAAGTTAAATGCAGAAAATTAGTGATTCAAAAAGTGGATTGGTTTGAAAAATACTGTATTCCAATATCTAACCATGAAGTCTACTTACATTCAAAAGTTGTAGATTTGTAACAGGTAATTCTTTTTTGTCAATTCTTAGAACGTAGGAATTAATAAGAACTTATTTTTGTGTAATCTTCTTTCTGATTTACAAATTCTTTGTACTATTTATAAATTGATGCACATTTGTTATATGAACTTTTATATTAAATGTGAAACACAAATCATGTGCGTATTTCATTTTATTTACTACATTATGCAATTTGAGTCCCATTCCTTAATCCCCATACTTTATATGAAAAAAATAAATAAAAAACAACTGATGGCAGGTGTTTGCATGCTCTGTTGCAAATATTTATATTACATTGGTTTAGTTTTGATGTTTTCTTTTAAATTCGTGAGTCTCTATGTTATACTACATTGAGTGCTATATGTTTTTCTTTGTTTTATTTTCTTATAATATTGTTCAGTAACATCATTCCTTTTTTTCTCCGTTATTCAGTCTAGCTTGAGGATGGGGAAAAATGAGTTCCCCAAAAGTCACTCCGAATTTTCAAAGCAAACTTTGTATGTATGTATGTATATAAATTAATAGTAGGATTTTTGTATATAAGCTGTTTGTCAAAATCTTGTGGCCAAATACAAAGAAACTGAATTGAAGTGAACGACAGACAATTTTCTGTATGTGATATTTTTGTTTCCTTGCCTTTATTTGGATCCCAGATCACTGTATTTAGGGGTCCTAAAAATTTTTCTTCCTTTAATGAGTCGGGTTTCACATTCCTTTCCATAAAAACCTTGTTTTCCTATTGTTGTTCCCAAGTACTTTATGTCCTCCGCTGTTCTTATTATTTCTCTGGTTTCCAGAGTCAATATGTCATGTGTATTGCCTAGTGTCCAGTATACTGTTTTTTCTAGGTTGAGGCATAGTCCCCATTTCTCATAATCTTTTATCTTCCTAGTCGTATGTTCAAGTATCTTCCTGTTCTTGTTCCATCAGCACCTGATCGTCAGCAAATTGTAGGGTATAGTGTTGCGTTATCATCAAGTTGTATTCCCATCCCACCACATTTTCTTTTCCATCCCTGTAACACTGCATTAACATATATTTTAAAGAGGGTAGGTGACAAAGCGTCCTTGCCATAGCCCTTTTGATATAGGAAATGTTTGTGTCATCAGTCTTCCAACTGTTGTTTTCCCTTTTGATCTATATAAAATTCCTTCACCGCATTTATTAAAATTTTATTTTCATTACTTTTATTCATAACTTCCCATAACTTTATGACTGGCACACTATCATAGGTCTTAGCTTTATGAAGGAAGAGCATATGAATTTGTCTCCCTGTTTGTCATTTCTCTTGCATCACCTGGGGCAGACAAAACAGGTTATCTATTCCAAGGTCAACCCACCTTAAGACTACTTTGTTCTTCTTCGTACTCCTTGTATTCCTCTTCTATGAATTCTCTTAACATTCTTCCATATACCTTACTGAACGTGTTTGTCACTGCTCTATTATTTTCACACACATCTTTCCTTCCTTTCTTATATATTGGTGTTATATAAGCCATTTTCCAGTCTTCTGATATATCGCCTTTATTTATACATTCTATCCAAAGCTTTGTCATAATCAACAATAAATTGCTGCAATAAAAAAATATTTTTTTTTAGTATTTGATTTGTTCGTGTTTCCGGACGCGTCAACGGAGTTGGTCATTAGTCCCGTAAGTATATTGCACGTCCCCCGGGAGATGGCGGTGATCTAACCCCCCGCGATGGCGAGATCCGGCGCCGACCTACCGTCGGCTAGTGGGGTTTCCCCCTAACCAGGACTCTACCACCAGCGGGGCTCTGCCCCAGCCGGGACAAGCTCTAAGCTCCCGACCGGTCTCGCGGAATATGTGGTACTGTAGTTATGTAGCATGTTAGTGTGCGTATAAGGAGAGAGGATAGGACAAGGAAGAGGAAGGACAGATCGCGCGCGGACATTGGCTCGTTTGGTTGAGTACTGCTCCGGCATTCACCTGGTGTTGATCGGAGAAATCACGGAAAACTATCGATCAGAGCAGCCGGCCGCTAGAATTCTCCTCCAGATAGCGACTGAATACGATCTAGCTGTAAAGCTAGTGTCGCAAATCCTGCGGCGGTCAGGGCTCGTACCTAGGACCTCCCGGTTAGAGGCGCTGCAGTGACATCAGTTGATGCACTGATCTACCGCTCCCGGTTTGAGTATTTGAAGTATTTTAAATACGTATGTCTTTAGCTATTCAAAACCTAATATTTTTTGACAGTGTATTTAAATACTTATTTATGAAGTATTTTGGCGAAGTGTTTAAATAATAAATTTAATGTATTTTGACCAACCCTACTGACACAAAAAAAAACTTGTATTTTTACCTTCATGTGTACGTACGTACAGACTACATGGAGAAAGATACGTAAAGCTGCGGCGGAAAGTATACCATTATTTATTTTCGATAGAAAAAATCGTTTTATGCCACTGATAACGCACGCTTCTTCCACTTGTGGGAAGGGGGGGACGTCGCGCGCAGGCGCTGCCGCCACCCGATCCGTCCTCAAGACGTTGGAGACATTCCCAACGGTCTGACCCGTATATATACTCTCTGGTCTCAGCTGCTCTCTTTACATTACCTGCGTTGCATGGACGCGCTGAAGCCGATCTATGCCGCCGATCACACGAAAGATCGAATAAATGAAAAATCAACGTAAACTTAAAGAGAAATAATGTTTTTATTTCCTTGGGCGTTGACACACGACTTGCATACCCAAAGAAAACGCCATTGGACAGACCCTCTGCAGCTAGCGCCGGCTACGCTTGTAGGCCAGTGGGACCATGGAATTGATCCCTTCGACCAACCTGCCCCATCCCTCCGGAATCATCTGCACCCCCTCTCACACCAGGGCTGGCGAACCTTATCAAGGGCAGTACACACACTGCTTTATTTCGGTTTGGACATGAGTGCCTTTAACTTCATCTCGCAAGGCTCCTTCCCTCCTGACTCCTTTTCTCTGCCATATGACTTCGCGTCTGATTTCCCTCTCGTAACTCTCAAACCCCATACCCCTCCTGAAGACCTGTTTCGCCAGTCTGCACACCGGCTATCCTGCAAAATAAGGCAGGGTACAAGAAAGGAAAGGAGACATCTGAAGCTAAACATCTCTGCCGAAACCCACGAGCCTAGAGTAAACTCACGAGCCGGCGCGCCCCAACTTTCGCTCGTAATTGGTAATGCAATGTGGATGTGCCGAAACTGTGTTGAGTTATAATAATGGAGTACTCCAAACGCTCCAATAGTACGACGCTTAAGTGGGGTGAGACCTCCCCCACCCCGACAAGCCTCCCTCTTCGCCAGCTCCAACCACGCTGGAGTCTACAATGTCGGCGTCACACGTCGGGCATCACCAGGGATTTTTCTCCGGTTGCCCCCAAACGTGTATGCCCAGAACGTACAGAGCGAGACGTGCAGCGAAGCGGCAGGTAGATGGAACGCGGGTAACCCTGCGGTGCTCGCCGTCTGCGCCCCATCGCCGCTAGCGCGGGCACCCACTCTGGATTGATTATTTCGTGTTTCCGGGCGCGTCACCTGCCGAAGTTATTAGTGAGTTCCGATAATAAGATCTGGCGCCAATTCACACGTCGGCTACAGGGGTTTTCCTCAACCAGGTATCTCCCATCAGCGAAGCACTACCCCAGCCAGGACAAGTTCTAAGCGCCCGGCATTTGTGTCGGGAGCCATTGTGTAAGTGAGAGGTGAGGATAGAACAAGGAAGAGGAAGGAAAGATCGCGAGCGGTTGTGACCCGTTTGTTAGGATACATCTCTGGCATTCGTCTGGTGTTGATCGCAGAAACCACGGAAAACAACACAACAGAGCAGCCGGCCGATAGAATTCTCCTCCAGACAGCGACTGAATTCGTCCTTTAGCTATGTAGCTAGTCTGTTGAAAATCCTGCCACCGTCGGAAACAACCCTAGGACCTCCAGAGGCACTGTAGTGATATAACTTGATGCTCTGAGCCACCTAAGCCAGTCCCACGCTGTTTTCGATTTCCTCTTCTTCCCCAAGGAACTTTCCCAGAGATGTCGACTCCATCAGCAGGTGCTGGCTGAACTTAACTTGCTCCTAACTGTGGGAGCAAACATGGTGACTTTCCACCGCCACCGTCTAGTCGCCGATGATCTGTCGCCGGGCGTTGGATGCTCTCTGGAAACTGGCGTCTTGGCAATGGCCCGCGGCGTGACTTTTTCTTGCCCGCCTCCTACCGCTGATTCTACTGGAAGTGGGGTAGCCCCAACAAAAGTAGACGCCTCTACAGCGATCGCGCAGGCGGCGACCCATGGTACGGGGACACCCAGCGGGGTACCGAGTAGTCCCACCCAAAAGCGTCTCGTGCCCACAAAAGTTGGCTTTAAGGGGGGGTTCATGCAGAGACTAGTCTTCTATATATTTAAAAAAATAAGGTATTTTGCCATGGCTTCGTTTAGAGCTTCTACTGAACCGATTGTAGTATTGTTTCCTTTAAATGAAAGAATGTGATCCCTAGATGTGTTATCAGATATTGTTTGTGTTGATTCACTAACATTTAGTGTGTAAATTAATTAATTAAATATTTCTTTAATAGTACGCTTATCAATCGTCAATTGTTTTCTTCCAAAGGGTGGCTGTTTCAAAATCGATATATATGAGTCGATAGATGCTTCATGGTGGCGCTGTTTGATGTTTTGTTTTGATTGTTGAGATTTGTTTACAATTCATCAAGGTTTTGTTTCAGTGTAATTATTGCATTGTGGCGTTGACAGTTTGCATGTATTTGCTTTTGTGGTGTATTTTGTAGAGAACATTGGGACAGTGTGTTTTGCTCGGTTGTACTGAAGTAGTGAAGTTGTTCACAGGTTATGTCGAATTCCGAATCGTTGCCCACGCGTCCCAAAAGACGCAAACGTACATTAACTGGACGCAGGGGAAGAGAAAGTCAGCGTAAGTGTCGTGATAGTGATGTCATTTCGTTTTCTGCTGGGTCGTTGTCTATGAAATGTCAGTTTTGTTCTGCTTTGCACTTCGCATGTGAGAGAAATTCTGCAAACGATTTACTCTGTGTTGCTTAAATGGGAAAGTAAGTTTACCTTCAAGCGATATGCCAGAAGAAATAAAAATTGTTTATAGGACATGATGACACATCAAAAAACTTTAGAAAGTCAGTATAATAATGCTCTTTCTTTTGTGCAATTTGGCGCCGAAATTGCATTGCCACCTGCCCATGGGCCATACGTGTTCAAAATTTTGGGAACTCGCATCACAGAATATCTTCGTTATACCCTGAAGATCCAAACAATGCAACGTATTGTGAACATTAGTCTGGTCACAGTATTTTACATTTATCTCAGATCTCACCGTCAAATTTTGACGGGTTGTCACTAGTATACAATGAATTTATATGTACGTTTCAGAAATACACTGTATTATACGCGCACGCTTTCTTGAGCCCCGGCATACCTACCCCTCACGCCTTTACTAACCATCAATTAAATTCAGAATAAATGACAGCAACAAGCTTTGTTCGCAAATTCTGATAACTAAGAACTTAAATTCGATAGAACAGTTTAAATCCCAAGTGAAATCGTTTCTGCTGCATAACTGTTTCTATACAATTAGAGACTATACTGAGCACAAGAAAAGTAACATTAATTTTAACAATGATACATAATGCATTATTTACCATTTGGACTGTATAAATGTGTATAAACAACCTGTAACAACTATTGTACTACAGCCTCCGGGTCAATGGCCCCCATCTCGATCAGCTTTTCCGTCCTATTTCCCTGATCCATTGAGCAAATGCTGAGATGGCCCCTTGTTTTGCTTCTGGACATAAATGTAACTTCATTTTCTATGCACGTCTTCTAGAATTCAGTGGGAAATACAATTATTCAAATTATCGTTTCCGTGTTGTCGCGGCAGGAAGGATTATTCCAAAGGACAACATGGATAAGAGCCAAAATTTATTGCTTATTTATCCTTGAAAATAGATTTATTACATGGGAGGTGTTTTTTTAAGTAGTATATGACTTAGTGTAGGGATCACAGAATTTTGAAAATGTGCACACAATTCACTTTTCCCCACAGCACGTCATACGCAGTTTAAACTGTTTTTTGACGTAAAAAAAAGTCGTTCTGCCTAATATTTTTGTAAAATTATATTTGCATCTGGACATACTCTGTCCGTTAATAAAGAATAATAAAAATTGTATAGAAGTATCAGGTTCTTTGAAGTTTTGATTTTACTGAATGCAATTAAAGCATTTAATCTGTGGTCAAAGGATAACATAATGTTGCTGAATGCAAAGAAATGTACAAAGATTACATTCTCCAGATTTAGAAATGATATTGTCCACACTTGTACTATTGATGGTGTAGAGTTGAAATATGATTAAGGATCTTGGAGTGATATCTGATTGTCGAATGAACTTTGATTATAACATTGATATGATGATTAACAAGGTTCCTAGACACCCGTCTAACCTGGAAACCCCACATTACCCATAGGCTGAACAAAACTTATGCTGCTCTTCAACCTATATCCACTCATTAACCGTAAATCAGCGCTACAAACTGATATAACCCTCCATATTTATAAAACTGCACTTAGACCTTCACTAACATATGCCTGCCCTGTTTGGGGAGGTGCTGCACAAACAAACTTAAAAGGGCTTCAAGTTTTCCAAAACAAAATCCTCCGAACGTCGGTTAACGCACCGTGGTATGTATCCAATAATCAGCTCCATAGAGAATTGAACATCGATACCATTACCCACATTTCATCATTATCAAAAAAATTCTTCTCCAACCTAAACCTAGTACCCGGTGCCAGACTTTACCAACTGGGAAAATCCAGTAACGGTCCAACCAGAATCAAATCCCGCCTTCCCAAAGATCAATTCAGACCTCCGTAAACATCATAAACACGTAATCCTAAGCTCGCTCCCCGTCCCCTTTCCCACTCCCTTCACACCACTGCCCTGTGCATAAGATCCTTATAAATGAGGTTCCCAGAGGGGATTCCCTCTCACAAGTGAGATTGGGTTAAGTTGGTTTATTTTGCAAGTACCTCGGTGCTTTTTCAGTTATTATGGTATTATTTGGTTAGTGTTTGTACTCAATTTCAGACCTGTAAAGTGGTTTATCCACTGTTCGGGTGCAATAAATAAATAAATTAAAAAAAAAAAAAGGTTTCCAACAACTAGGCCATATTATAAGAATTAAAATTTCTATGTGATTTCTATTGTGAATTAAAATTTCTATGGGTGTGGAAAATTTCATGTATGGTCATCCTGTCTATACAAATTGCATAGAAACCTTTCAACACAATTTTTCAGAATTGTTGCTCCAAGTTTTGGCCTATGTCATCCTTTTATTAATCATATTTATAGTTCTACCACATTGTTATTGAATATTCCTTCCTTATATTTGCTACATACAGTCAAACTTCACTTAAACGTTTTTTAGGGGACTAAAGGGAAAAAAGTGTATCAGTAAGAAAAACGCATAACTGAAATTGATTATGAGCAAAATAAAAACTCAATGTTTTTGCACTATCGTTTTACCAATTTTCGCATTCTTTAGCAATACTACTCATTTTTTATTGCCACTCTCCCTACTAACTTTTAAAATGTTTATTTTATCTGTAATTGAAAGGGGTTGCCGTTCCCTACCACACTTTTTCGTTAGAACGGACATCAATAGGGACCTTACTAATTACCTTGTGCGACCTTTTCATTGCGGAAACGAAGGCTGTTTCCTGCGTGGGCTGCAACTGGCGGCGGCAACCCGCGACTGGTTGCATCGGCGTGACTTGAGGTTCCGCGGGTCAAAGCACGATGTTCTATATGGGCGACAGGAACCGCACCACTGCCACAGCCTGGCGACACGCGCCGCGTCGCGCGGAAAAGCGATCAATTTCATTAGCTGCTTGTGCCATGCCGCTACCGAAAGATCTCGTATGTTATTACGGCGAGCAAAGGGCCTTCGGAGAGTGGGCCAGTCAGTGCACAAACTTTCTCACTTACTGGTCATCTACATCGTTACTCTTTCCCAGGGTCGCCGTTGACCTTCCCTCGGAGCTACCCGTCGCCTCCCGCTGCCGGAGGTGACCCGGGACCCGACTTTGCGCTATCACCCCGTGGGTCTTAGGCCCTCAGCTAGGCCGAGTCGATGTTCTATATTACGGGAATAAACGGGAAGTCGCCTCAGAGATCTAGTGATAGGTTGCTCCGTGGGAGCGCTCTGGAGCGTGCCAACTCGAGCAACATACAAGTTCCGGGCTCGCGGCGCAGGTCGCCCCCGACTTACTGGAATCATTTGAATGTTACAGTCTTAAAGGGTCTTTCATTATGAACGTTTCAACGTATACGTGTGAAAATCGTATAAAAATATGCATAATTGAAATAATTTAGCATGGGAATTATAGGAATTTATCCAGGACTTTCGTGAAAAACATAAGTGAGAAACGTTATAAACGGAGTTTGATTGTAATTTAAATGATCTAAATTTTGTATATTAACTAGTTAATTATAAAATTGATGACCCTTTTTTTGTTACTATACTACTACTACTACTACTACTACTATTGTTAATCTTTTTTATGTTATATTTTAAAATTGCACATATTGCAGCAAAACTACCAGAAGTTTCAAAAATATGTACATGACCTTATTGAAAGACCTAAATAAGGAGAATAAACTTCATTTGATGGAAAAGTCTTTATCTTCAATTTCATAGTTGCAGGAAGGCACTAAAAAATTTTGCATTGCAATTTTCCAAAAGTCAGAGTCCGTGGGGAGTCCGGAGCTTTAGAGATTTATCGTCTGCCTAAAGCAGTATCAAATTCAAGCGAAACGGTGTTGCTTCCGCAGTTAAGTTAAAGTTAAAACTTATTATCAGACCTATGCCACCTTTAAAAGTGTATTTTATTTTATTCTTACAAGAAATTTAAAGAAAAAATTTGGAACCTTTTAGAGAAAATTTTGAATATGTCCCAGGCGCTTCATGTAAAGTAGCCCCAAATTTTAAAAAAATGTGTTTCAAAATCACAGCACTTAAAAGAGTCGAGCCAGATCAACCAGCAAATATCCATATCAGAAAAAATTCTATGTATGGGTTAGGAGCTAGCGATGTTCACAGACTGATGGACGTTTTGAGAAAACATACTTTTTTGGTATCAGGGGACTGTAAAACGTATTTTCGTTGAAATCTTGAAATCGATTTTCTGCAGCATTACATAACTTACTCTATACTACTACTACAGCAAAACCTCTGTATAAGAGACACTTGGGGAATGGAATTTTGTCTCTTATAAGTGGGAAATGAGATTTTGACATGTTTAATGAATTCAGGCTGTTGTGTTGTTCACAGACGGGTGGATGATAAAAAATACTTTTTAAACAATGGAACTGTAAGGATCTCTAAACGGCTCTTGTTCTTTATTTATACTGCTATTTTTTATAATGAGATTAAAAACCACAACATCAAACAGCGTTACAGAGATTCTTACAGTTCCACTGAACTGATATTTTTCCTGTATAGAACTATTTAACTCATACTATATATTTCAGTTTAAGGGTCAATGAAATGTCTTTCTGGGAGATACCAACATCTTTAAGGTTTCACCACCAAAAGATGAGAGCTTAAATAAAATACATGAAACACTGAAAGAAATAATTTCATTGATCTCTTTTAATCATAAAATTTACCTCCAACATAACAAAATTATTAGGGTGCAAATTCTATTACATGTCACAGGAGAAAATTAGGTGAAGGCTTACTATTTCGAGTTTACATTTTTATTACAACAATAATATAATACAACTTCAAACGTCATGTAGAACTAACTTTTTCTTCTTCGATATTTCAGATAACAATTACATTTCAAGTGATTTTTCTACGTAATCCAATTTTACAATTTAATTGGTTTTACCAGGAATACAATGAAACATCAATTTAAGGACAGTTCTTTTGGATGGTAAAGAACAAAACTATGTTCAAGTTGTATCCCAGTTTTTATGGCCTGATAATATCACTTTCTGTTGTACTGTAGATCTTAAGAGATAATTTACAGAGCAACCACCTTCAAAGTAAAAATACCTCAGCAATTCCTCCCTCAAACAGAACTACTTGCGACGTTTCTTTGATTTTTCTTTAGCTTTCTTCAAGGGTTGTCTGTAACAGATTTAAATCAAAATGTCATGTGCTGAGGTAGAAACATCATTTTTCTTTCAATTTAATTTAATAATTATCATAGCAACAACGAGTGGATTCCACGTGAAGGAAAAACTTGTACAAATTAATTTAATGCTGCTTCAACATGATAAACTTTTAAGAAGGGAGACAGTCATGTAAAATTATGATAAAGAAATAAAAGCAATGTAATACCGATATTGCAATTTTTCAGTTCATTAAACAAGAATCTAAATTGCATGAAGTAGAGCACATAATTGATGATAGTATGATCATGACGAAAAATGTCTTTTCACTGCAAAAGTAACCAATAATTTCTAGTTACGAATGCCCAATCTATATGTCTGAAAAACATTCATTAAAATTCATTCACTGCTTTGGCAATAATGGCTAAAAACATTTACAACTATAATGACCCAGCCCATACATACTCAAATGAACAATTTTGTAAATGGTTATGAATTCAACAAAGTATTATTGTATGCATCCCTGTTTTACTTACAATGCACTCGACAATCGCTAAGTATAGTCATGAAAACCAAATATTATAAATATTTTAAGTCCGAAGGTCTTGAGCAGTAAACATACAACAGTAATACATATAATTTACTATAACACAGTAACTATTTCATTTCTCTCTCCACTAATAAATATTAAGCTCTTTAATTTGTAAATTCTTGCTGAAGTAATGTTTCATTGGATACTGTAATAGGTGTTTGAATATTCATTCATACTGTAATAGGTGTTTTTAAGGATAGACTTTCTTCAACTTAATGAACTTTCATTACAACAAAATAATTATCGAAATTCCTACAATTTTCTTTATATTGGTATTTTACTGTATTAGTTTTCAGGCAGACTCATTAATTTCTCATCACATCAAAGTAAATGAAGGATAATAAATTTAAAGAATGTGTTGAAACTGCAGTAGACTGGTTAACTTGACACTAAATTATTCCAAGAAAAACTTGTTCTCTGAAATTCTCAATTAAATCTGTATCAAGAATCGAACTGGCACTACGGAAGATGAGACAGAAATATTTACCTTGACTGCCATTCTTTAAGATATGCTTCCTCCAAAGCATTGATACCAGATTTTGTCACTGGACTATCACTGCTGCCCGTATGCACGTCATCTGTTAATTCAGGCCCAACTTCTTCTTCATTGGTAGATTCCTATAAGTACAATTATTAAAAACGTACCAAACAAATGTTAGAATATTCCGTATATCTTCATCTTTATACTTCTGTAATTCTCATTACTTACATTTCCTGCTTCCAGCCGACGCCGTTTTGTTTGCTTAACAGACTGCTCATCCTCTCCTTCAACTTCCGAATCACTTTTATACAAATCATCCACAGTAAATTCAAAATCTGATTCATCTTCAGCATCTTTTGACCTACCAGCTTTGGCTCTCTTTTTGTCTCGTTTGGCCTGAATCCTTTCCTTTCTAAGTTCTCGTTCTCTCTACAAACAATGAAAGAAATTTCACAGTGTTGAGCTTTATTTTTGACACAGAACTCCCTCAATATTGTCAAACAAATTACATATCTTTGAACTGCAAGGGAAAGAAGGGAACCATGCATAACCACACATATTTAAAGTTTAAGTTATTGTTTATATTAACAACAGGAAAAAAAAAATGAGTGAAAGCAAAGTTACTCTTACTAGACAAAAGCAAAATTCGTGTATTCAGAATCTTTGCTCCATAGAGAAACACACAGATTGCTCTAATAATATAAATTCCTTTCTTACAACTAATGACAGGTTTTTCATGACTTATCAAGTCTTAAGGCAACAACACTGTGGAATTCAGCAAGTAGCAAGCTACTGCTCGACCAATAAAAAGGCAAGTTGCAACCTTTTTTGGTATGTCCAAATGACCCCACTGTTGTGGACAGGGGGAGCATAGAATGTTTGGTACTCAGCAAATAACAAAAATCTCCATTACTCAGGATTAGGCTCATTACTTGCCAAATTAGTGGAAGTGCTTTTAAATTGTGCATGCAGACATCAAAAATGCAAAACATGCATGATTGGTAAAATCAATGAAATATGCACCACCAACTAATTTTTGCATTTTACGCATGTTTTTATTGCCTTTTATAGCAGTGAAAAATAAACCAATTTTTCCTGGATACTAGATGTCCTAGAATGATTCTTAAAGGAATAAATTTGTCACTTATCCCTTCACTCTTCAAAAGCCAGAACAATATAAACTCCTCTGTGAAATGTCTTCCCTGCAAATACCTTTCCCTTCTACTAGTTAGGTGATGTTTAACAATGTTGTGGGCATTTCTTGTCGAAGTGTGGGGTGTCTCAGCACGGAGCTATCTTCAAGCACTTTGAAGACACTTTCATAACCCTGGTTTATCCTTGTACAGGTCTGATGTTTTAGGTCTGCTGGTATGCAGCCCCTAAGCCCCTTTCACATCCCATAGCATAGTATAATATTAGCACTGGCCGTGAGAAAAATACATTGAACATGTATCTCTCTTAGCAAAGGGAGTAAGTTTGTCATAACCTTTCTTTGCAACTTCTGAGAATTTAAAAAAAAGTAGCTTAGTAATTAACGATGTGAAACTAACATCTGTCTATTCTCAGATTGCTACTTATGCATGCATTACACAATACACATCAGTGTAGTACATTATCAACATAGTTTATGCAAAAAACTAAAAAAAGTTCAGAACAAGCTGGATAGAGTCTAGAATATGCTGCGCAAGAATTCCATAGATTTGATTTCACTGTTATCCTGTAGAGGCACACACACTAGGCTGGCACAATCAGGTTGGGACGATCCATAACTTCATCTGTTTGCAAAAAGTAAAAAGGAAAGAATTTTGATATTCCATCAAGCCATACAGTCTGTACGAATTATGTCTTCAGCTAGTCCATGCAGGTGCATCAGGATGAGTCAGCCATTCCGATGTTTCAGTTGTGAGGTTATGTGGAGAGACCATAAATTTGTAATTTAATTATGTTCCTTTGGAAGTAATAATGTATGCAAAAACTAAAATTTATTAAATATACTTTTATGTACCAGCTTTGTAAATAATTTGGTAGTAACTTGATGATCTTTCAAACCGTTGATGGTAAAAAAACTCGTAAGCTGCACAAAAATATTTGTAAAAATGAAACATTACTTTCATATCATACTGGAAACACCAAGAAATTGTAGTGTTTAGAATTATTTAAATGTGATTTTACATATATTCAATATGTACTTCTGCTACACACTAATTTGAAGAATTGCCTCATACAATAGTGTGTTTTCTTTTTCTATGTACTTGTTTTGATTTTTATACTACTATGAAAGCAATAATTTTTTATTAATTTATTATTTTTTTTTGACATAAAATATAATGTTCTCTTGCTTCAAACAAAATAATTTACTAATCTCTTCTTAGATCCAAGTGGCTATCTAAAATCTTACGCTCTTTGCAGTTCCTCATTCGAAATATTACATAGAGCTTCAAATTTATTCTGAGACATCCTAAAGTGATGGAAAAAATTTTAAATCATCTTCAACCAGATCTAGGTATAACAAGTTAAATTCTTCTTTTGTCACTCTCATTCAGTTATACCATAAACCCAGAATCTGGGCTTCTTTTGAATCCTTGCGTAATATATTAAAAAGAGCACACAATTGCTGCTCCACTCACAATTCTGTAGCAGTCATGCACAATACAAGACACGAGGCAAAGGACATAACTGACCATGACAAAAATCACAATGCAATCATTGCATTGCATCACACGCAATCATGTCTGGAACTAGCTTGCCTGATGCTTATGATGGCAGGTACTTTCTAGTTGACAATTTTAAGTGTGCAACGCAACTTAATATTAAAAAGAAATGTTAGAATCAATGAAGTTGTCTGGCTTGTCTATTCTCAGAAGCAAGAGTTACATGAAAAAGCTTAGAGTGCTAGATTTTTAAAATATGAGTGTTTTATTACATTAGTAGTTTTAACTATCATCAATATGATGAATCATGTTAAATGAATTCACAATCTTTCAAGGAACATACAGATTCAGCACTGTAGGTTCTTTAAAACACCCAAAAACATGTTTTTTCAAGAATTCTTCCAGAATATTCTAGAAAGACCTGTCTAAAAATGGACCAGTCGATTTGCCTTGTGAAATGCAATCTAATGTGGTCACCTCTGTATGTGCCTCTTAAACTACCACAAAAGTGTTTCATGTGCTTAACCCCACCCCAACACGTTTTTTTATTGATAATTACTAACAAAACTTCATTTGATTATCATCAAGCTGATGAATCAAGACAGAATGATTCATGTAAATGTCAAAATGATAGTTTAGCAATTTGAAGTGTTTCATCATCAGTGTTCTCATAGGTTCACTGTATCTATCTAAAACCTGTTTTTCTCTAGAATTCTTCCAAAATATTCTAAAGCAAGGCTGACCAACTGGCGGCCCGCCGTGCTATTTATGGTGGCCTGTGAAAGGTTATTAGACAAACGTGAAACTCCCTTGCATCCATATCAGACAAGAATATTGTGCCTAGCACATGCATACTGTTGGGGTCAACATCCCTCTAATATAAAAATAGGCTAAGTTTAGATTTAAGCAATTTTTTTTAGTAAATTCAGAAATGGAATATCATCCCAATGTGTTTCACAGCGTTATGCATAGTACAGTCCAGGGTTCCATTCCCTCCTACCATCCCCACTCCTTTGTTTCAAAGCAGCCAGACAAGGTGCCAAGTTCAACCATACGGGGAAGTCAGGTGTGGATCACCCAAGTAAGGAAAATATGGCCTGCCCCATGTTGAAGGTTTTAGTTGTGTCCCTTGAGATCTTGCAAGTTGGACACCCCTGTCCTAGAGGGAACTGCTAAAAATTAGGCCAGTCAATTTATCTTGTCGAGAGGAATCAAGTCAACACCTGATCACCCCTGTAGATAAGACAAATAACCTAAACTGCATTTTAATTGCTTAAAAAAAGAAACATGTTTTTGGAAAGATATTTAAGAATCTTCTCAATGGAATAAAAAAAAAGTTCCCCCCTCAGGAGACCAAGACATGATGAATGACACCTGATTTTCTTGATCAGCGGACCAGAAGACAATGAATTTCAGATGGATGGACACCAGCAACTTAATTTCTATCAAGGGATTTTTCATCGCTTAATATGAAACTGATTTAAAATTCATAACATGTTTGATTATAAACTAAATTAAAAAAGAACTTACGTGCAGTTGATCTTGTTCCATTTCATCAAGTTCTTCCTTCTCAATAATCTTAACTATACCACCTGGTGTAACAAGAATTGTTCCAATTCCATCTAATTCTCCTGTGTGTTCTATGAAGGCCTTAGGTCTTAATGGTTTTACTACTGGTTTTGCCACCAGGCTATCTTTCTCTGGAAATCATATTATTTGCTTAGTTATAAAATAAACACAGTACAGTAATTTATACTGATCAGCATTTTAACTTCAACAAACACTCTAAATATTAAAAATATCACACAACATGATGTACTATGTTTAAATCATTTTTTCAATAATTAGCAACATTTCTTAATTTTCAAGAAACTCACTTGTTGACAAGTAGAATGGAACTGGAATGGTTTTTGCACCCTTTACCATAAGCTGCAGAATGTTATCCCATCCTCCAGGAAAATTTTTAGTCAAAGATTTAGCAGCAGCCATAATATTTTCACATATCTGTTCTGGTGTCATGAGATTGTGGGCAACCTGAAAATTGTATCATATTCAGTATTACTTATTCACAATAATTCTTCAGGATTTCATGAAAATGTTGATTATCTTTCTAAAAATATGAAAGAAGAAGCAGGAGGTAAAAACAACAACAAACAAACAACAAAACACACACCACTTACTGTATTGAAACCAGTTAAAAACTAATGGTGTTATAAGATCACACACTTTCCAACTTTATTTGTAACTATTATATAACATTAAAATATTAATTGAACCCACGAATGTTTCCAGCCTACAAAAAATGTTGGCTGGACTGGTATTCAAACTCAAGCATTATAATTAATCAACTTGCTTGTGACATCTGAACAATGCCTCTGACACAACAGAAAGAAAGTTGGACCTTCATGTTATGGAGTTAACTTAGCTGTATTTTAGAAAAAAATTGAAGCAAAAATTTGTATTGGATTTTGAGAAAATCTTGATTCTTTTGGTCATGACTTCAGTCAAACTCATAGGTAAAGTACTCATGTTGCTAATATTTGTACACAACATGAAGACTTAATTTTGTTTAACAGATTTCATTCATATGTTGCTGCCATGTGGTCATTAGCAGTCACAGCCATTACATCACACTGGATACTTTGTGGCCTGTATCAGCCTCAAGCTATGTACCGTTTCAAAAGTATAAACCTTTTGGGTTGAGTGTTAGTAACATAATCTCAGCTTTCATCCAGATTGTGGATAAAACATAACATGGACACACTTGCTTATCTCCTATAACATGGATGTCACTGTAGCTTGTAGATTCAACTTCCAGTTCTAGAAACATCAGTTGATTCTTTGTAGTAGTAGTATTTGATCAGACTTTTTTTTGCTGATCTACATTTCAATTTTCATTTCTTAATTTTTATTGAAGCAGATATATGGGAAATCAGGTATAATTTTGTACATTTATTAATTTTATGCAAAACTTACTAGTGTTTTAACGTTGTCATTCATTTATTGTGATGTTCACTGTTCATTTATAAATTAATTTTATGATAGTATAATCAGATTTTAGTTTCAAATGGAATAAGAAACGATCATGTAGTGGGACATTATATAAAAGTAAACATTAGATACAACAGACAAGGGTGAGAAAGAGTTATTAAGGATTTTGGACGATTCAGGTGATTTAGAAGGTAGTGATTTTGCTGAACCAGGCAAGTTTGAAGACATGTCTGATGGTGATTGACAATTAATTGTAAGTCAAGTCATTCTACATATAAGATGGAATGGTATGTTGTCAGTTGTCATTAGTGAGGGATTTTATTCACTGACCAAACAATGTACAGTGATTAATCCAGGTATTTTACTGACAAGCAACAATGTATTTTCCCCACATTTTTTGATAAGAGATTTTATTTCATTGTGACCAAGACAAAGATCATTTGATGGTACTTCATAGTTGACACTGAATTTATATGAACTCTTTAACGCCAAATGCATCAAGTATATTTGGAAAACTAAAAGGGAAAAGAATTTCTGGGCAGAAACAATTATTTTGCTTCAGAGACATGGGCATCACAGCAAGGGGAAACATGGCCCAAAACATTTTTTGAAATATGGGTATATTAAAATGGACTACCCAGTATTCTGTACATTAACTACTGTATAATCCCTCACCAATATTACATGTTAAGTGACTTGTGTACGCAGGGATCGACAGTTGTTGACGCTGCTGACGTTATCAGCTTTTGGTGACATGTCCACACAACACTAGTGTGACATAGGCTTAAAGGACCAGCTACGTAATGTGCGAATATCAGTGCTATTTTTTCCACCGAGTGTGCCTATGCCTACCCCAAGTGTCTTCTAAGTAACAAGTAATTTATCTGAGTTTTCAGGTCAACGACCAGTAAAAAGTGCTGTTCTTCGGCTTTCAGTCTTGATCAGGGCTTGATTCAGCCTCAGGTCTTGTCCAGTTTCCCTGATCCACTGAGCAAATGCTGAGATGGCCCCTTGTTTTACTACTGGACAAAAATATAGCTTCACTATGCACATGTTTTGTTGAGCTCACCTTTTGCTAGTAGTGGTAGAAGTAGGGCTAGGGTCGTGTTCCTGTTGTGTTAACAATATAAAAAACTGCAGTTTGCTTACCAATGCAAATAAGTTTTCCATGCAAGTGAGAGAAAATGTCTAGTTAACAAAAGTTGCTACCTTCACTTTTTTTGAAAATTTTATTCATCATTCAACTATTTATAGTTGAAATATTACGAAGATATTCTGGAACTCAAGATATGTGTGCACTCAGTACTTCTCCCCCATACATCACATAGTTTTTACTTTGACAACATAAATCAAAAGTAATGTTGGTAGCAGTTCCTGGAAGCAAGTCCAACAGTAGAGCTCGCCAATGTAAAAATACTGAGTTTATGTTTGGCTCCTAATATTCAATTTTAGCTAGGTGATTTTCTCACTTATATGTTTTTCTCCTTCAGTTCTCTGAAAAATGTATAAGTGAAGTTTGACTGTATCTACAAGCCTGCAAAGATTATCACGATTTAACACTAAATATCAGAAAATTAGGTAAACTCAGTTACACAAGAGAAAGGCAGGAGAAACAGAAAACTGAAAAAGAAGTGTCAGCAGTGTTATCAAAATATAGTCAACATGGAGTTAAGAAATGGAGGTAGATGATCTGGAAAAGAGTAAAGTTGTTACTCTTTGTCACTGCTAAAAATGGCTCCAGCCCATTTGTTTTCCACAAACTCATTATTTCTCACAATCCTCCTAAGCACTATCACTACTAGTATCTTATTTTATCAATTCTCTTTTGATTATGACAGAAGATTCAGGAAATTTGTGCAGTGAGTCAGCTTCATGGCACCCAGAGGAAATTAGTTCCATCCAAATGAAGAAATGGATAGAACAAAAAAATCATGCTGAATTATGAATCAATGTCCTTTACAATTCAAATAAAATGTAAATGCAACAAACATGTCAGGAGGTATACTCAAACGTAATGATATGGATCTTCATTCTCATTTGCGAAAACCTCTTATTGATATAGCACACATTACAACCTGTAAGACATGCAGAAATTACAGGTAATCAATGTAAAGAATGCACAACACTCCAAACAAATCCTAAATGGTTATTATAATGATATGTGACTGAAGATATAGGATAACTGGCCTGAGGCAGCCAGCTTCTTCATAGTTTCCAGATGAAACTAGTTTCACCCATATGAGAAAGAAGTAAATAGAAAAAAGGTAAGAAAGAAAAAGTCATTCTGAATTATGAATCAGTCCTTTACAATTCAAGTAAAACGTAAATGCAACAAACATGTCAGGAGGTATACTCAAACATAATGATATGGATCTTCATCCTCAAAATGTTTGCGAAAACCTCTTATTGATATAGCACACATTACAACCTGTAAGACATGCAGAAATTACAGGTAATCAATGTAAAGAATGCACAACACTCCAAACAAATTCTAAACGGTTATTATAAGGATATGTGACTGAAGATATAGGATAACTGGGCTGAGGAAGTCAGCGTCTTCACAGTTTCCAGATGAAACTAGTTTCACCCATACGAGGAAGAAGTAGATAGAAAAAAGGTAAGAAAGAAAAAGTCATTCTGAATTATGAATCAGTCCTTTACAATTCAAGTAAAACGTAAATGCAACAAACATGTCAGGAGGTATACTCAAACATAATGATATGGATCTTCATCCTCAAAATGTTTGCGAAAACCTCTTATTGATATAGCACACATTACAACCTGTAAGACATGCAGAAATTACAGGTAATCAATGTAAAGAATGCACAACACTCCAAACAAATTCTAAACGGTTATTATAAGGATATGTGACTGAAGATATAGGATAACTGGGCTGAGGAAGTCAGCGTCTTCACAGTTTCCAGATGAAACTAGTTTCACCCATACGAGGAAGAAGTAGATAGAAAAAAGGTAAGAAAGAAAAAGTCATACTGAATTATGAATCAGTCCTTTACAATTCAAGTAAAACGTAAATGCAACAAACATGTCAGGAGGTATACTCAAACATAATGATATGGATCTTCATCCTCAAAATATTTGCGAAAACCTCTTATTGATATAGCACACATTACAACCTGTAAGACATGCAGAAATTACAGGTGATCAATGTTAAGAATGCATAGAACACCAAACAAATCCTATATGGTTAATATAATGACATTAGACTTAGGTTGTATGGTAACTGGGCTGTGGCAGCCAGCTTCTTCATGTCCCCCAGAGGAAACTAATTCCATCCACATGAGAAAGAAACAAATGGAAAGAAATAAGTTCTGCTAAACAGCAAGTACTTTCTCGCCTGTATTTTCAGGCAAAATTACATGAAAAGTATTCAAATTTTCAAAAAATTGTACATGACCTTATTTCAAAATCTATCTTTAAGGAACTGACTTCATTAAAGGAAAAAATCTCCATCTTGAATATTTTAGTTGTAGGAAGACTCCAACATATTATTTTACTTTTGCCATTTTTGAAAAATCAGCATTTACAATGAACACGAGACCTGCACCATTCTCTTAAACATCATTCGCAGTATCCAACAAAAAGCATTTAATAAAAAATGGACACACTCTCTCTCTCTTTTTTGGAAAATGTCTTGGGAGCTTCATGTAAAGTACATCCCCAAATTAAAATATCGATTTCAAATTCAAGGAGCCATGACATCAGCCAGATTGATTGGGGAATGTCAATTATAGAGAAAATCAGCTGAATGCACTAGTATTAGTCACTAGCATTGTTCACGAACGGATAGACAGATGTTTTGATGTTATTCGATTTTTCTATATTGAGGACCCACAAAACATGGATTCTGGCTACACCTTGTATTAGAGGATTTTTTCTACATTAAGCAACTGAATGTATCTACTTTTTCACTACCACAGCTCAGTAATAAGAGTTTTTCTGCCAAAAATTCAGTGGTTTTCAAGCAGCATTATACAACTCTCTCTCTCTACTCCATAGCGAGAAAGTAAAACTCATGCTGAGTTATGAATGAAAGTTCTTTACAATACAAACAATATGTAAATGCAACATGTCAGGAGGTATACTCAAACATGATATGGATCTTCATTCTCAAGATATTTTCGAAATCCTCTTATTGATATAGCACACATCACATTCTGTAAGACACACAGAAATTACAGATAATCAATGTTAAGAATGCATAGAACTCCAAACAAATCCTACACAGTTATTATAATTACATTTGACCGAGGATGTAGGCTGTAACGTACCAAAACGAGTGCAGGCCTGGCCCCTAACTTTTATCATTAGAAAAGTGTCTAGCAAACACAAGTAATGATAATACCTTAAATAAAACAAATATTCCCTAAAAATAGGCCCTCTTTTACGAGGGCCTGCCTGCATTGCAGGCCTGGAACGTTTTGCCACGTAGGATAACTGGGTTGAGGCAGCCAGTTTCTTCATGCCCCCCAGGGAAATTAGTTCCATCCACATGAGGAAGAAATGAATAAAAAGAAAAAAAGTTGTGCAGAGTTATGAATCAAAGTCCTTTATAAAACAAATAAAGCGTAAATGCAACAAACATGTCAGGAGGTATACTCAAACATAATGATATGGATCTTCATCCTCAAAATGTTTGCGAAAACCTCTTATTGATATAGCACACATCACAACCTGTAAGTCATGCAGCAATTACAGGTAATCAATGTTAGGTATGCACAGAACTCCTTACCAATTCTTAATGGTTATTGCACAATAGTTACTTTCCATCAAATTAACAATTTAAGACAAAAAATTACACTGGCACAATACTTCAAAAAACCCTTCACATCTGCAGTAACAGTAACACCAATGTTCGGAAGGGAAAAAAGAAGGAAGTGGCAAGACAGAAATAAATATACTTTTTACACACTCAAGAAGCTTGCAAGAACCTATTATTAATAAAGAACACATCACTAGCAAGCAAAAGCTACTGGTATTTGGTGTCATGCAAGTGCACAACCAACCACAAAATAATCAATAGCTTACTAATCATTTAGAAAAAGTGAGAGATTACCTTAAGAACAAACAGAGATCCTGTGTTATGCACTCGATATGAACTTTTATGTAAAGCTTCTTCAACATGTTCCTTCAAATTTTTAGCATCCAATTTTATAGGTACTGGAACCCTACAACAAAAGAATAATATTTTTTATTTAAAAAAAAAAGCTATTGCATATCAATTTACAATTTTTGTAATAAATATAAAATACCGGCTTCACTTGTTTACATCACTCAAGTATCAAAAGATTTAAAGAGAAAGTTTCTGTCAGGAATATTTAACAATAAATTATCAAGTCAAAACCTTTTCAATCTGAATTAACCGGTGTCAAAATTGGAAGATAGTATTTTTGATGGTAAGTCTGATACATTATTGTAAATCAGAACAATTTAGCATGGTCATTGTAATTGGAATTAATCATAAACATTCCAGATTTAATTTTTGTAAAAAAAAGTCTGGAGAGAAAGGAAAAAATTCTTGTTTCCCAAATCAATATTGAAAGGCAGTTAATGCAAATTTGCCTTCCAACCAACATTCTAATACTAGAAGACGACGAAAGGAGAAAAAGAAAAAAGAAAGAAAGAAAGAAAGAAAAAAAAAAAGGGGGGGGGGAAGAAAATACATGACTGGTAGGGCAATTATCAAAATAATTTATAAAAGTTAAACTACTGAAATAATCTAAATGGTTCAAAATTCCAAACAATATTTGGTTTGCAACAGCGTTTACATGTCCTTTGTGTGTTCTACTACGAGGTTGGTCAAGATTTAAGTGATAGCTTTGAGTGGAAGAGTAGAAGATTGAGCCATTGTGTAGAAAGGAAAGATGCCAATACATGCGTAAACGCTCTGTGGACATTATTCGCGATAAGCAAAATAACTAAGAAAAGTTCTTGCCATTCCTGAGAGGCATCCCAAACTTTGATAAAACAAAGAAATCACGCTTGAGTAAGTTTTATTTATTTATTAATTTATGACGTCTTTTCAAAATTTTAGAGAGATGGTGCAAAGAGACTATCTCTTTCTCCCATTCCACACTCTCGCCCCCATTACTCTTCCTTCACTCTCTTCTCTAGAGTGTATAGTGTTCACTATTTCGACCGGAAAAAGAATAACTTGCATAAAAACCTACACAAAAACTGAATTAACAGAATTGTCAAGGAATGGATTCTCTACTAGCAGACAACAAAAACTAAATAGATTTTGTAATCAAATGTACAGCCTTCATTTTCTTGTAACACAAGGGTATATAACTAATAATAATGAAATTCAAACTTCTTTCAAAATACACACACACTGTACAATAATATTCTAACGTAAATTACACTAGTTAATGTAACTGTCAGTTCACTGTAATTTATGAATAGTACATTTTTACGCCGAAAGAGAACAGTAAGTTTTTTCACACTAAATGTGTCAAAGAAAATACAATAAAAGTAAACTGCAGTCCTGAAAACAAGGGAGACTGGCAAATGTTTTGCATTATATTGATCAACTTTTTCATTCATTTCATTGACACGATTTATTAATTCACATACATTCAATGCTTGTGAAGTGAATCAACAGCAAATGAAACAAAACTCCAATTTACCACTAAAGCCGTTCATCATTATTATTTAATAGAGTAATAATATAGAAATAAATCGAACAGTTTGTATAATACATACTTCTTTCTGTCATAAAAGGTCTTCCCAATAAGATGGGAAATATGCCCGCAGACTTTTGCATCAGACAAGAACAGATCAAAACTGTTACATAGTGCCCTCTTCATCTCGTATCGATCATACTCTGTTTTCAATTGCCGTAAAGTAATAACCTATGAAAAATTACATATATAGTTCTAACGTAAATGTTATAAGCAGTAATAGCAAAAAAAAAAAAGTTAAAGTTTGAAGCACGGTACACCCTTAGAGAAGTGTGGCGGCAGGGGGTGGGGGAAAACAATGGGAAAGGGAGGGGGGTCCTTAACCTCTCCCTCAAATTATGGTAAGCGCTCTGCTAGAAATAAAAATCTTACCTATAAGCGATTTTCATAGCTCTCCCTTCATACACTTTGTCTCCGCCACATTTTAATGCCGAAATTACTTTAAAAGGCAAGTTTTATTGCTTTTCTCGCCTGGATCCAAGTCATTGCGAGGCTTGTGCCTTCAGCACTTGTGTTTACTATAAACATCTTTGAGTCTATCCATCACATAATTACCCATTCACTTTTATACGAAAGCACTTTATAAGAAAACCTTGAATTCAAAATGCTGAAACGAATTTGAACAATGAAAGCTTTGTTTATCACAGACAGCACTATTTTCTAATGGAGCTCTGACTAGACCGTAGGGTGAAATTACCTCCCCTAACTTAGGACGTCACGTTTGTGACCAATTACGATAATCGCTTAGCCACCCCTCATCCCCTCTACCGTGGATTTACCCCTCGCCACAGTGGTGCGAAGTGCAGGTTTAAACGACTTCCTTAGGTTGTACCGTGTTCTAGACTTCAACAACAACAACAACAACAAAAACTAACAGAAAATACAAGGCTTCCTGTACAGTCTAACCAAAAAAGAAAATACCTCAGATATTCGAGTGACACCTTTCTCTCTGAGAAGTTCTTTGAAATGTTCCACTGTGGGCGTATGATCAACTCTTCTACCTTTCTGCAAGTCACTAGTGAATAAGCACACATCTGGTGTTTCTGGTAATATGGAATGTGGTAGAGTACTGAAACAACAAAATGTTTAATGTTCGAAATTGATTTTCTTAACAATCTATAAACAATTCAGGTCTTCAACTCTACACATATGTTTCGGTAGAATCTTGATTTGATAACACCAGTTGCAAGTAACAAATAATGTAAGGTTTAACCACATCTCTTTGCTAAATCCAGATTCTTTAGAAGTTTATACTTACACACGAATTTCTCTTGGACTAGTTAATGGAACTTTGTAACTAGTAATTTGAAGGTAAATATCTTTCCCTTCATCACTAAATAATTTTGTTTTATTATCCTCCAGTAATAAGAGAAGTGCCTTGATAGACTCCATGACCTTTAAGCAGAAAAATGCATGCGCTATAATAACAGTAAGAGTAAAACATGAGTTTCACTAAACTACACATGGACTTGAATGATTTATTAGAGCATGCAAAACAGTTTTAAAATGACAATATAAACATAAATACCTTATCTTTACACAAGTCACTTTTATCATTTCCAACATACTCCTCCTGAAAGAAAATAACAACAAATACATGACAGCATTATCAGCAATGTTTTATTAACATTAAATAATTTTACATTTTGTTACAATATGTGACGTTCAGCATGAACTCACCAATGGGTCTGGTGGACTAACATGTGTTCCTTTTTTTTTCTTCTTTGTCTTCAGTTGAGTATTCTTCTTAATATCTTTCCATGTTACATTACTTCTTCTCATGGCATAACTCAACTTTTTTTTTGACTGAGTCTTAGCATCAGGATCAATTGTACCTGCTAGTTTTCTTAGCTTTCTCTCTGATCCTGAAGGTTTTACTTTGGGGGCTATCACTGGTACCCAGGTTCGTTTCCTTCCAACCTTTTTAGATGTACGCGCCGTTTTCTCCATTGTACGTTTCTAACATAATATTGAAACATAATTAAGAGTACAATAATTCTGGAGAAAGATTTTTGAATGGAAACTACATACCTTCTGTGTACGTACAGTTATTTCTTGTTTCTCGTTACTTGCAGTTACTTGCTGTTTCAATTTCATCTTTTTTTTGGGCGTAAAACGCTTACTGTTAGGTCGTATTACCTTCCCTAGAAAATTCGAACAAGTTAATTACGAACACAATTGTATTGAAATAATAATAAAACCTATTTCAAAAGTAGGTATTTCCAGAGTACTTAAATTTTACGTACCATCTAAACTTATTTCGCGTTTCGTTTTTTTCACTTTCTTAACCTTTGTTCCTGCCATGACCCAGAAATCTTTTGCGTTTTCAACAAACTATAAAGTAGAAAATAAATGTATCAAGCGAGGAGTCATAACCTATACTCTACCAATCAATACATATCTTGTATATTACCTATTTTCATTTACTTAACACTAAAAACTAAAACGCACACCACAAATCACATACGCGGTGCTAAATATAATGTTGATAAAATCCACTATTAAGTAATTAAAAAATAAATCACACTATACTTCACACACCACGTGCACTATGCAACTTTCGAGTTTCGATACTCATTGGCCTCTCTGGTCATTGGCTGTATACACTCTCTGGGCTGTCCATTGGCATGCAAATCCAAGTAGGTGAACGATGCGCCCAAAAGAGCCGGTTCATCTCACAAAACAGTCCATGAAGCGCTCTTTCAAAATGAATCGTCTTTGGTCTTTCGCACGGTATATATATAAGATATATAGGCGCGTCCACACGATGCGTCTTTTCTGTGCGTCACGGGAATAATATTGCATGCGCAAAGTTGAAAGACGAACGTTCAACAGAGCGCACGTGCGCTATCCTGTCCACTCGGTGCAACACTGTACTTCAGATATGTTCTGTACACCGGATCCAGCTATTTGCGCGGCAATTTCGACAGCTTATTCTATAATTGGTCAAAAGAAGAGAAAAAGAGAGAGGCGCATGTGGATAAGAGAATACTTTAAGCAAGGAAAACACTATTAAACGTGATTGCCGTTAAGGCAATTATACTTTGATGAAAACTATTGCATTTAATCGTTTCAGCTATATAACTTAGCTAATAAATTTCGAAAATTAGCATTATCGTAAAAATAAAAAAAAAACAAATTAGGGAGAACTAAATATTCTTCTCCTGTCATTGCAACACATCGCACTAGAAATGGAAATAATCAAGTGTTTATTTTTACTAGTTTCAACTATGTAGCGAAATACCTATGTATTGAATATACAGGACTGGGCAAAATACTTTTAATTTTAGTATGTATTAAATTAGCCAAAATACTTTGCAAATAAGTTTTTAAATACATACTCAAAATACATTAGGTTTTAGTTTACTGTTAATAATAATACTTTATTGACCCGCACAATTACAATTGTGTATGATGAGTCAAATGTTATGTATATGGAGGGAGTACAATTGCACACATCTTCTTGAGTGCAGAGAAGTTACATTTATTGTCCAGAACCAAAACAAGGGACCATAGCATTGTTTAATTTAAAATAATTTAACATTTCAAGATTTGTACTGTTTCATTTCTAAAATAACATTTACTAGGTCTAGTGACTTAACTGCTACTACTTACATTAATAATAATAATATTAATAATAATAATAATAATAATAATAATAATAATAATAATAATAATAACAATAAAACTAATAGCAATAACAATAACAGTACATGATATCAATTAAGGTAACAATTACTTATAATTTAACAATATTAGTACATTTCATGTTTAAATCTAGAAATGGTGAGGAAAACAGGTTTTGGCCAGGTTTTCTCTATTTCTACACCTAGTCCTACTGCAGCACCTGAAATCACATTGCACATATTAGTTATTGAGGTTTCCCTTAATACTATAAAAAAAATTTTTGCCCAAGGAAGTGTTTGAGTTTATTCTTGAAGTTATGTAATCCTGTTACGTTTCTCAGGTATATTGGTAATTTGTTGTAGAATTGTATACCTGAAGGGAATGCACCCTTTTGCTGTAACGTGCTTGTGCACTTTGGTTGATGGAGGTTACATGCTTGCCTCGTGTTGTACGAGTGTAAGCATGAGTTAAATTTGTAATGCATGTCATTGTTTATTAGATTTTTCTTTACAAACATGAGAACTTTGTAAATGAATGTACAAGGCAATGGAAGTATGTTATGTTGTTTGAATTGAGGTCTGTAGGACTCTGTCCTTTTTTTAAATATTATTATTATTATTATTATTATTATTATTATTATTATTATTATTATTATTATTATTGATGGTTGGTAGAACTGGTTAGTGCTGTGTACTTGTGTCGGCGTGTGTTCCTGCAATTTTCGAAGCTATTTCATGGTGCAACCTCAAAAACTAATACAAGGTATGTGGGACACAATCACATTTAGCGCATAGGCTCAGCAGAAATAAACGTGGGCTCCGGCGACACACCGCAGATGTAATATCGCGTGGATACGCCACGTCCTTGGGGCAGACCTTGAAGCGGTCCTTCATACCGCCATTTTGTATTGTCTTCTCCGTGACGATGCCGGCAACTAGCGGTGAACCCGCAATGGATGAATGCCCAGCGGCCAGAATGGGAACGAGCGCGAGAGCGCACATGCCGCGGCGGGCAATACGAACCGGAGCGAGGGGGAACGAAACTCGAGAGACTCATCGCCGCCCCAGTTCA